>PVHX01003779.1:79492-137284 GCA_004024805.1 Geosciurus inauris
GCTCACGCTTGTAATCCCAGCACTTAGGGAGGCTGAGACAGGAGGATCGCGAGTTCAAAGCCAGCCTCAGCAACGGCGAGGCGCTAAGCAACTCAGTGAGACCCTGTCTCTACATAAAACACAAAATAGGGCTGGGGATGTGGCTCAGTGGTCGAGTGCCCCTGAGTTCAATCCCCAGTACCAAAAAAAAAAAAAAAAAGAATAGTATAATAGAGTACATTGAAGGAGTAGTGAATAGATTTGGGGGAACAGAGAAGTCCTTAGGAAGTCACATTTAGCAAAAGTCCTCATTAACTATTAGCTTCTTCCAGCCTTACAACAACCCTATGAGGTAGGCCCCATTGTTTTCTACCTTGTACAGAAAAGGAAACTGGCATATAGACGCTAGCAAACTTTCCCCAGGTCAATTAGCTAATGAGTAGAAAATTAGGATTTGAGGCCAGGAAAAAAATATCCTGTGATCTTAACTACACTGTTATATGATAGCAGTTAAATGCAGAAATTGGGAAGGATCATTTTAGGCAATGGAAACCCATGTGTAAGTATGGAAAGGCAAGAAGATCAGAGTGGCTTAAAGTTGATGAGCTAGTATAAAATAACAGCAGCAGAACAATAGGAGTTTCTTATTCAGATTTTTTATTATTTTATCACTTGTACTTTATTGTAAAAATATGTTGGGGGGTGGAATAAGAGTTTATGTGAGGGCTGGGGTTGTAGCTCAGTGGTAGAGCTCTTGCCTAGTATGTGTGAGGCACTGGGTTCGATTCTCAGCACCACTAACAAACAAACAAATAAAAGGTTCATAGACAACTAAAAAAATATTAAAAAAAAAAAGAAAGAAAGAATGTATGTGAGAATAGTTGAGATTGTTCCAGTAACCTGATGAAATGATGTTGGCTTGGACCCAGGCTGTGGCAGATAGAAAAACTGCATAGATTCTGGAAACATTTGGGAGATAGCAATAGAAAGTCTCTCTGTGTAATTTGAATAAGATTACTCCTAAGTTTCTTCCTAGAGCAGCTGGCTGTATAATGGTACCATTTGTTGAAATAGCACCAGACAAACTTGAAGACCAACTTCAAAGTTCAGTTTTGCTTCTCTTGAGTTTCAGGTGATTTATACTAAGCAAGGAGTTGGTTCTAAAAGCCTGTAATTCAGAAGAGTTCGAGTCTAGAAGTAAAATTTAGCCATCTTTCAGCTTTGAGAGTGGAGAAGGATAAAATACAATTAGAAAATCTGATATCAAAGGTAGATAAATAGGCAGTATTTCATTTTACATAGAAGAGATGATGATCTGCAGAGGAAACTTTTTAAGAGGAGGGAGCCAGATAGGGGTAAAAAAACCAACCAAATGTAGTAATACAAAGCAAAGGAATACCATTTTGTGTTTCGGTTTTTTGATGTTTTGTTTCTTTTAGAACTTTACAGTTATATTAAATTGCTTGGAGTTCAGCTTCATATACTCTTTTTTTTTTTTTTTTTTTTAATTGAGTGAGAGCTTGAACTTTAATCATGGTTTCCTTATTGTTTTTATTTTTTCTTTTTTTCTCATTAAGTGTTCTTTCAAATTTAAATCTCTTCAAATGGGGATATTTAAATTCCTATTAAATATCCCCATTAAAGCCTGTCCCTAGCTTTGTCTTCTGGTATTTAATTCTCTTCTGCTTTCTGTTTAATTGCAGTTTTTTATCTGAAAATGATAGCTTGCATTTATAGCATTTTTAATTTTTGTGTTTCAGATCATTCTGTATAATGCTAACACCTTAGACAGTTTCAACTTCCAAGATGTAATCCAAGATAATACCCTATGCCCACACCCCACGTGACTGCCTGTACAACATTGTCCTTTACATTACTCTCTACTCCCACGTGAAAGATCATATGTTGAACCAGTTACTGAGAGTTATCCCATATACCATGTCCTCTATTCTCAACTTCTACTTTCCCATCTTCTGCTGTCTCTTTTTCTACTTTTGCTTCTTTTTCATTTTCACCAAACCTGTTTGTAGTTATCACTATTTCTAGTATCTTTGCAACTTCTTAATCTTTTCTCACTGCCATCATTTTTTTGCTCGAATTACTTTATATTTTATTAGCATGTATAAATCGTATGTATTAATGGGATTCAGTGTGATATTTCCATACATGCATACAGGTGGACTGATCAAACCCAACTTCCCTTTATCTACCCTCCCACACCACCTTCCCAACCACTGATAGTGACCATTTTACATTCAGAATCACTCAATTTTGCTCCCACATATGAGAGAGTATATGTTGTCTTACTGTACTTGGCTCATTACTTTAACACAGTGAATTCATTTCTATTTTGCTACAAATTATAAGATTTCTTCTTGATGACTAAATAAGATTCCATTACACACACATGGGTTATGCAGGCATCCCTTTGGTATGCTGATTTCATTTCTTTTGGATATATATCCAAAAGTAGAAAAGCTGGATAATGTGGTAGATCTACTTTTAGTTTTTAAGTAATTTCTGTATTGTTCACCATAGTTTCTTTGTGTTTGTGTTAATTTTCTTCCTTGCATAACTTAGAGCCCGTTTTGCATAGAAACGTATAACAGCCCAATTTCTTTTAAATGCAACTCGAAATAACCTTACAAAATACCTAATTCTTATAAACTCAGTTGTACTTTCTTTTGTTCATAGATTCATTTAACAAAAAATTATTGATCTGCCACTGTGTCAGATATGATATTAGTCACTAGGGATAATGAATAAATAAAAGGAAAAAAAAGATATGGGTTGGTCATCAGACATGTGCTATCTTATCTTAGGCAGCTGATCTGTTGGAAAATAAAAATTACGTTATAAAATGGTCTACTGTTATATTATTTAATATCAGCAGGCCTCGTGATGTTGCAAACTAATTCCAGGTTGATTTTCTTTCCTCTGTCTGTAGTCCCTGTTCAAAATATTTCTACTTTTCTCAAGTTTCTGAATTCCATTTCAAAGATCTTGGGTTTGAATCAGATTGTCAAAGCAGTACCTACTTCCTAAATTTCTCTGTTTCTTTAAAATTTCTTTGTATCTTTTTGTAGTCTTTCAGTTTATATAAAAGGGATCATTTCTTTTATTCCAAGGTCACCTTTCTGTTTTTCATGAAGCATGTAACAGAAACTCTAGAGAAAAAAATGTAAGATGAAAAAGAATTGTTACACTGGTTGTGGTGGGGCACACCTGTAATCACAGCTGCTTGGGAGGCTGAGGCAGAAGGATCCTGAATTCAAAGCCAGCCTTAGCAATAGCAACGCACTAAGAAACTCAGTGAGACCCTGTCTCTAAATAAAATACAAAATAGGGCTGAGGATGTAGCTAAGTGGTTAAGTGTCCTTGAATTCCATCCCTGGCACCAAAATAAATAAATAAATAATAATATAATAAAATAATTTTTATTTATTTAACTAGATATTTATCCTGTTAGTCTATATATTTAGTAATATATTTAATATAGAGCTTTAATATTTTATTATTTGTACTATATGTTACTACCTTCAATGTTAACCAGATATAAAGTAGATTTGCTTTGTTTTGCTCAGAAAGACTGGTCGTGGTGGCTGAACACTGTGAACGGAGTCTGGAAGATTTATTACGAGAAAGAAAACCTGTGAGGTACTGTATAATATCAGGAAAAATAAATGAAAAGTGGAAATTGGCAAATCAAAGGGCAATTTATGTAGAAACTACAGAGCTTTGATTTCTTCTGTTATTTGTATAATGATACAATCAAGGCATAGATTTTTTCTTTAGAAATTTAATTTGTAAGTTACATAGAAATTCAATGTAAACATTGTTTGATGTTCAGGTTTGGTAAAGAAGTCCTTCTCCGAAGTACTTCAAAAAATTCCTGAAAAGAGTATATGTATACCAAAATTTTTATTTTTTCTAGCACTAAGCATTTTAGTGGCTAAGGTTATTTTCATAAGATTCTGGTATTCTTAGGAAATGTCGAGGAGAAAGATAATAACCATGACTTAAATAAAATTTAATGATTCAATTTAAATTTAGTTATTTAAACAACTCAATAAATTTATTTTCTGGGCTGGAGTTGTGGCTCAGTGGTAGAGCACTTGCCTAGCATGTGTGAGGCACTAGGTTTGATTCTCAGCACCGCATATAAATAAATGAATAAAATAAAGGTCCATCAATATCTTAAAAATATTAAAAAAAATTATTTTCTATCTTTTGGCAAGAAGAATATATGCTCTAAACTTTTATTACAAATATACTATTAAATGAACTATTTTACAGATTTTTTGAAATTATCTTAAAATCTTCAAAATATATCTTTAATGAATATAGAAATTTGTATTAGATAGACAAAAAAATGCTTGCCACAAAACTTTATGGCATTGTAATTATCTGTTTTATCCTTCCAAACCTTTAGCTGGAGTTACCCCAAACATGCTGGTAGGGGAGTACCTATAAAGAAATGCCCCACACTAACCTGAGGTAGGGCCAATTAAGATTCCAAAGAAAGAAGCACTAAATGTTTGATCATTCCAAATTTAGCAAAAGTGATATTTTCCCCACATATGTCTGCAGCAAGGGGTCAGGGTATGAAGTTCATATGAGTATTAAAGGAATTTTTACTCAGAACTGAGGCCAGTTTCTCTAAGTGTTTGGGCAACAACTTAAAATACTGATATCAGTGCTTGGGAATGTTCAAAGCCCTGGCTTGGGCTCAAGCCTGCTCGGAAAACCTGCACCTAGTTGGGTCACTGAGAATCAAGACACTGATTTTTGGTTAGGACACAGAAATAAAATGGTGGGGAAAAGGGGTTTATTGATGGATCCAATGCCATCCTAATTTTAAAAAATATTTTTGTTCTCATTGGTTAACACTTTTACATCACCACAATATTCTGAATGAAAGGAAATCTTTTCAAGGAAACAAAAATAAGTATCTTATTAAATGCTGATAATTTTATGGGAGCAAAACAAATAAATTGAATAGAATTTTCCTTGGTACTTTAAACAATTTGACCTCTGAATAAAAGGCTTTGGGACCCCTGAGTAAAATTGCCAATACCATGTTTATTGTAGTCTTACTTTCTTCTTTAGAAAGATCTGATCTGTAGGTAATAAAGTGACTTTTCTGTATATTTAGAAATAGCTTAACCTTATTTAGTGAATGTTTTTATGGTTATCTTTTGTGTAATGTCACCAATTTTGATTATTTTAAAAACACATAGTAGTATTCTTTGCTCACTAGTTCAAATTTATACTATAATTTATGTGTCACTGCTACTAAAAATAATTCTCTGTCAAAGCTAGTTGATACTTGTGTTAGTCAGCTTTTTGTCACTGTGACCAAAATACCTAAAAAGAACAAGTTAGAAAACAATATTTATTTTGACTCTTGGTTTCAGAGGTTTTAATCCATGGTTGTCTGACTCAATTGCTTTAGGCCTAAGGTGAGGCTGAACATCATGGTGGAAGGGCGTGGCAGAGGAAAGCTGCCCAAATCTTAGCAACTGGAAACCAGAGAGAGGGGGAAACTCCAGCAACAAGATATAGTCTTCAACAGCTCCCAATGACCCACTTCCTCTAACTTTGTTCTACCTACCAATAATCCATTTAAATTTTCAGTCCATCAAGTGCATTGTCCACTGATGAGGTTAGAGGATAGGTTCATGATCCCATCATTTCCCAAAAGCCCCACCTCTACTCGTTGCTGCATTGGGTACCAAGTCTTCAACACAGATTTTGAAGAATACTCTAGATCTAAATCATATCATTAAAAGTCAAAACCATTTTAAGCTCTATCGTCATCTATGAAAATTATTTCAATTGAGCCTGGGTTAAATTTGTATAAAGATTTATTATGCAGTGTATGTAATGAAAAAGCTGTTGACTAGCAAGGCATCCTTGCACAAGCCTCTTAATCATTTTCTGATCTGTAAAACCAGGAATTGTACTTGATCTAAGGATAATTCTAGAAGAAATTATGTTCAGCTTTTTAATATGCATTATGTCTTAATACTATATTGATCAATTGTACTTATAAATATATATCATTGTTTTCTTATACCAACACATTAAACTATCAATTTTTATTTAAATGTTAGATTCTTTAATAGAAAAATCCATGGCAAATCTGAGTGTAAAATTTCTGTTATAACTTAAAAGGCTAATTTTTTACAGAAAGAAACATCTATTTTATATCCCACAATTCCATTACAAGGTACAATTTCATTCCAAGGTGTGTGTGTAAACATATACTTAGTATATATCATATGTAAATGAAATGCAAGAACAATCAATACTTGTTTGTGCTGATAGAAAATCAGTGCTTGAGTGTGACTAGGAGAAGGGGATAATGTAAGAACTAATTTAAAATGGCCTTGGGGAATCTTTTCAAAGCAAGGGAATTTTTTACATTTTGATCTGGGTATTACATACATGGTGAGTGCTTTTGTCAAAATTCCGTAAAATGTACACATAAGATGTATGCATTTCACCTATATATACATGGGTGAATATACCATAAGTTCAAAAATTGCCCTATATCCTAAAAATAGACTGTTGAGTTATTTACTTGGCTTGAGTTTTGAATTCCTCATGAAGACATATAATGTTACTAAAGATGCTTGATCCAATGGCATACTTTTTATTCTTTGTTTTTTTTGGTTCATGGAAGATATAATATGAATTTATTATTGATTAATAAAATCCCTCAAGGCTTAGTGGTTTAAAGCAGCAATAAATACTACCTGATATAATTTCTCTGGGTCAGGAATTTAGGAAGACTTAATTGGATGATTCTAACTTAGGAGATAAAGATCATGAAGAGGCTGTAGTCAACACATCAGCTGGGACTGCATTCATATGAAAGCTTGATTGGGAGTGGGTGGTCTATTCCTAAATTAGTTCACTCATAAAATGGTACTAGTTCGTTGACATGAGGCTTTTATTTTCCCCTCCATTGAGGACCTTTTTACAGGCCACCTTACTATTCACATAGAGTAAGCAATCTAAGAAAAGAAAGCAAGGGAGAAGCTGCAGTGCTCTTTGTGTTCTAGCCACAACGACTATACACTGTCATTTCCTCAGTGTTGTATTTTGGTTGCACAGGCCAGAAAATAACTCTAACCATTGTGGGATGATACTACTCAAGAATATGAACTTCCAGAGTCTTTGCTCATTGGGGACCATCTTGGGAGCTGGCTACCACAGAAGTCTTAGAGATTATACAAGTACTTACAAAAAAAAAAAGTGAGCCGGGCATGGTGGTGCATGCCTGTAATCACAGTGGCTCAGGAGGCTGAGATAGGAGGATCATGAGTTCAAAGCCAGCCTCAGCGAAAGGGGAGGGCTAAGCAACTCAGTGAGACCCTGTCTCTAAATGAAATACAAAATAGGGCTGGGAATATGGCTCAATGGTTGAATGCTCCTTAGTTCAATCCCTGCTATCCCCCCAACCCCCAAAAAGTGAAATGCTAAAACAGCAGTAACACTAATTAAAAAATAACTGAAGTTCTTAAAATTATTCAACATTTGTTTAGGGTATTTGAGGCAGAAGAAAGGAAAGGAGTTTATACTAAAAGAGAGGGTAGAATATTAAGAGAATATCCAGAAGTACTAAAGGTGGACTAGGGTCTTCATGGACATAGCCATGCCAAAATGAAACATAATAAAAATTGCCCTATATCCTGAAAATACACCTTACTCATGGTTTTGAGCTCCCTATAGTTCCAGAGGACTGAAGCAGTACCTTGATATTAGGATGGCAGTATCTGCAGAATGTTCCTTCTGATTGCCACATTGCGCTCTCTGCCCAGATATGCCCTTCCTTGACTTAGTTAAAAGACTGATGCAAGCTGGGCACAGTGATGCACGCCTGTAATCCCAGCACTTTGGGAGGCTGAGACAGGAGAATCGAAAATTCAAAGCCAGCCTCAGCAACAGTGAGGTGCTAAGCAACTCAGTGAAACCCAGTTTCTACATAAAACACAAAATAGGGCTGGGGATGTGGCTCAGTGGTCGAGTACCCTTCAGTTCAATCCCTGGTAGGGGGAAAAAAAGATGCAAAAGAATTTTTGTGATTCAGAAGACAAATTTCCATTTTCACCACATCAACTCCTATTTTTTCTTTTTACTGTTTTTAACTTTCACTTATATGTAAGAATATAATTAGAATTTCTTTACCAATGAGATTATACTCATTAGCTTATACGAGCTTATATCCCTGTACTTGTCATCTTTGTTAAAGATGATGAATCTGTTATCAGTAGATGTCAGTAGTTTCTACAGTGAAAAGAGGGCACATTGGATCTGTCTTCAAAAGGACAAAATGTTGTAGATAGAAGCACAATATTCAAAGTGTTTCTAATTTAAATGTAAATGAGATGAAATGCAAAATGAATGTTGTGTTTCATGCCATTTACATTTTATAGTAGTAATTTTCATTTATTTTAAGCAGAACATATTAGCCTTTACAAGTCTTCATAACTTTCTTCAAGTAAAATATTTAAACATTTTGTGTATGTAAAGTACTTTTTTTTTTTTTGGTGCCAGAGATTGAACTAAGGGGCACTTGACCACTGAGCCATATCTCCAGCCCTATTTTGTATTTTATTTAGAAACAGAATCCACTAAGTTGCTTAACGCCTTGCTTCTTTTGCTGAGGCTAGATTTGAACTCACCATCCTCCTGCCTCATGTCTTAAGAAAGTGAGATGTTCTTAAGACTTATAAATTAGTTGAAGTGGTGAAAATGGAAATTTGTCTTCTGAATCCCTGAGCTGCTGGGATTACAGGTGTTCGCCACCATGCCTGACCTAAAGTACTCTTTTTAACTATTCTTGTAATAGAGAATTCATATTTCCCATGTAACTTTTGAAATACAACATTCAATAGTTATTTCTTTGAGTAGAAATGTTTCTGTCAGGTTCAATTCTGAGTTGTTACCTAATCCATCCATCTAAATTAGTTTTGCTGAGAATTATTTGACTTGTCCACATTTTGAGTCTGTTAGTCTCCGTGAACAAAGCATGTTTCGTGTGCAGGTTATGTGCTAAAACTTTAATTCTGCAACCTGTTTATGGAAAGTGAGATGTTCTTAAGACTTATAAATTAGTTCTTTACTAACAAAAGTAAGCACCTGGCACCTGTAAGAAAGACAGATGCATAAGTAAACAGGAAATCTTCTATTTAGATTGGATTACAATTTGAGATTCGTGTTTTTTTACTCATCTGTTTGTATGTAATTGTGAAAGTGTAAGCTGCCGGTTTTCTGGGATTATTTGCAAATAATTATCATTCAAGGTATATGGCTTCCCTGATTTACATTTTGAAAAAAAAATTTTAAATTGGCAAGATAGAGAGTAGGGGAATGAAAACTACAAACTTGAGTCTTGAGATGAGTCATATCAATTTACTGACTTTGTGTGATAGACTTAATATTAAACAACCAATATTTTACTACACTATCATATTAGTAATTTGCATTACTAATAGTTTATAATTTAAGAGTATCTTAGCTTTGGATTCCACTAGAAAATCAAGCATCTTCTTCTCTATAGTTTTAATGACCATAAAAACGTTTTTTGAATTCATGTAATCCAAGCTGAAAATAATAACCTTGTGTTATAATCTTGAGGTTTTATTGAGTTAGTTTTTTATAGAGTGATGTTATTTGTGCACATGTTTTACTAATCTAGTTTAAAGAAGAAGAATACTCAACATTTTCTTTAAAGTCCATTCAGGCTCAAATATATGGAATTAATTTTGAGGGAAAGCTGCTCTCTTTCCAGTGGCTTTTATGTTACCTGTACTAGAGCTCTCTCTCACCATCGTTTCTCTCTAGTTCAGTTATCAAAATTATTATTTGGAAACAGACACATGGAATTAAACTTCTGTATTCTGTATGTTTCAAGAAAAATAATAGGATTTGGAAGACTTGTTTGAAGTCATCATTTGTTACCTTTGAATCTACTTAATTCTATTTTTAAGCCAATTCAAGAGACTGAAAAGTAGAGAAATTTAGATCTCATCTGTTCTCTGGAAGACTTTCTAGGGAATATCAAAAGAGATGCACCTTTATTATTCCTATTAAAGCTAGCATGAGGAAATTTAAGTCTTTTAAGTCTAGGTGTCATGTGGAAAGTATTTCCCTTTTGTCTTAGTAATATATATGCAGAGCATGTACTTTTGCTTAATCTATAAAAATGACAAGTGTAGCTCATAGATATTCAGGAGAATTTTGACACTTGCAGTAGTTTCTACTTTGTCCTTAAATTTGCAAGAGAAGGAAGGATGTGCAATGTAGGCATGTTGCTGTGATAAAATGTAGTTTGTCACATATTTAGGGTTATAGTTTTGAAAGTTTACCAGAATACCATGAGACTTTGATGAGAAGCAGACTATGTCTGTAGCTGTTTAATAGCTTGATGGAAAACATGATTTGACTTACTCAGATGAGTAAGTTTTATTTGCCCCTATTAAAACATTGCCTACTCACTGCATGAGATTCTTCAAGGAATTTGGACACATTCTAGAATGTGGTCCAGAGTTGGAAAATGGACCACAGGTAAGTTCTGATGATTTTCACTACCTATTTCTGCTGACTATAGAAAAATCCTTATTTTAAACTAAAAACTGATAGTAGAAGTTTAGAATTACACATTTGTACTTTTTTCCCCTTCAGAGGGCCTATTTCAAAATGCATTTGGCATTATGATGTAGTTATGTAAATTAGGTTATTTGTTTAACTAATCTATATTTTTCTTGCTATTTTTCCTGTTTTGTTTAAAGATGGAAAATAATACTAGTGGATGCTCTTCACTCTGGCTTGGAAACTTGCATAATGTTTTCCTTTTGAACCCTACACCCTGTTAGTTGTCAAGTATTGTCAACCTTGGTAATATTTCTCATCTTTCTTGGCCTCTACATTATTTGATTTAGGTCTTCATTGACCAACAATTTGACTATTTTATTGCAACATTCTCCTTAATTATCTTCCTGACTTTAGTCTTTCCATATTCCACTCACACCTACTTTCTCTCTTATGTTAATATTCTTAAGGATCAGACAAGACTCTGCTCAAAAACATTGGGTGGCTTTCCTTTTTTTTTTTTTCCTGAAGAAAATGCATTTTATAAGCTTAAGGATCCGACTTCAGTCTAGCTCTCTAAATTATTTCCATATAGCGTCTAAACTGTACAAATAGTTTTTATTGTTGCCAATATATAGTTGAAAACATTGAGTGTCAAAGAATTGGAATATACCAGGAATATGGAGTTTTGTTTTTTTTGTCCAATGGTGTCATCTCCAATTTTTAGCACAATGTCTAATACTTTCTCAAGTAATACAGTTTTGTGTCTTGCTTTATACCCTTCTTCTCAACCAAAGCAAACATTATATTTTTCTCCTCCAAATTTATATTACATTGTATTTCTCTAGCAGTAAGATGTCTTCCTTCCTTCTAAGTTATAATTGATTGCTTGTGATTCTAGAATTCAGGAAAGGATGATCTGTCTTCCCTAATTAACCATTTTGATACATATAGTGTAATTCATTCATTTTTCTGTCTCCTGGCATTGTAAGCATACAAATTTAAATATAGTAACTGTCTTAGTAAATGAACTATTGAGTGAATTATATTTTTAGTTTCCCTCATGAAATTTCAATATTTCCCTATTATATTTCTTTTAATCATATACCATAATTTAGTTTCTAAAACAAATGAGTTTTGGTGAAAGTATGATGCAAATATGATCTTAGTAATTTGGTTTTTAATTTTCCTGGATATTTTTTTTAATTAGTTTATTTAACTGCATTTAAAATCATAGTACATATATAGAGCTCAGTTTATCCATTTCTGTGGTTGCAAACCAGATAAAGTCACACCAATTGTGTCTTCATACATGCACCAAGGGTAGTGATGATGATCTCAATCAACCATCTTTACTATGCCCATTCCCCTTTCCCACCCCCACCTCCCCTATGCCACGTCCAGAGTTCCTCCATTTCTCTTATGTTTCCCATTCCCACCCCCCTTATTTATCAGCATCCACTAATCAGAGAGAACATTTGGCATTTAGTTTTTGGGGATTGGTTTACTTCACTTAGCATAATGCTTTCCAATTCCATCCATTTGCCTGCAAATGCCATAATTTTGTTCTCTTTTATTACTGAATAATATTCCATTGTGTATATGTGCCACAGTTTCTTTATCCATTCATCTATTGAAGGACATCTGGGTTGCTTCCACAGTTTTGCAATTGTGAATTGTGCTGCTATAAACATTGAAGTGGCTGCTTTACTGTAGTGTGCTGTTTTTAAGTCTTTAGGGTATAGGCCAAGGAGTAGGATAGGTGGGTCAAATGGTGGTTCCATTCCAAGTTTTTTAAGCAGTCTCCATACTGCTTTCCAGATTGGTTGCACCAGTTTGCGATCCCACCAGCAATGTTTAAGTGTACCTTTTTCTCCACATCCTCGCCAGCACTTATTGTTGCTGGTATTTTGGATAGCTGCCATTCTGACTGGGGTGAGATGAAATCTGAGGGTCGTTTTGATTTGCATTTCTCTAATGGCTAGAGACGTTGAACATTTCTTCATATATATGTTTATTGATTGTATATCATCTTCTGAGAGGTTTCTATTCAGCTCCTTAGCCCATTTATTGATTGGATTGTTTGTTTTTTTGGTGTTAAGTTTTTGAGTTCTTTATATATCCTGGAGATCAGTGCTCTATCTGATGTGTGTGTAGCAAAAATTTGTTCCCAGAATGTAGGCTCTCTGTTCACCTCATTGATAGTTTCTCTTGCTGAGAAGAAGCTTTTTAGTTTAAGTCCATCCCATTTATTGATTCTTGCTTTTATTTCTTGTACTATAGGTGTCTTGTTAAGGAATTCGGGGCCTAATCCCACGTGATGTGATTTGGACCTACTTTCTCTTCAATTAGACGCAGGGTCTCTGGTCTAATTCCTAGGTCCTTGATCCACTTTGAGTTGAGTTTTGTGCATGGTGAGAGGTAGGGGTTTAGTTCCATTTTACTGCATATGCATTTCTAGTTTTCCCAGCACCATTTGTTGAAAAGGCTATCTTTTCTCCAGTGTATGTTTTTGGCACCTTTGTCCAGTATGAGATAGCTGTATTTATGTGCATTACTCTCTGTGTCTTCTATTCTGTACCATTGGTCTACATGTCTGTTTTGGTGCCAGTACCATGCCATTTTTGTTACTATTGCTTTGTAGTAAAGTTTAAGGTCTGGTACTGTGATGCCTCCTGCTTCACTCTTCTTGCTCAGGATAGCCTTGGCTATTCTCGGTCTCTTATTTTTCCAAATGAATTTCATGATTGCCTTTTTTATTTCTATAAGAAAGGCCTTTGGGATTTTAATTGGGATTGCATTGAATCTGTATAGTGCTTTGGGTAGTATGGCCATTTTAATAATATTGATTCTGCCTATCCAGGAACATGGGAGGTCTTTCCATCTTCTAAGATTTTCTTCAATTTCTTTCTTTAGTGTCTTGTAATTTTCATTGTAGAGGTCTTTCACCTCTCTTGTTAGATTAATTCCTAAGTATTTTATTTGTTTGGAAGCTATTGCAAATGGAGTAGTTTTTCTAATTTCTCTTTCAGAGGATTCATTGGTGATGTATAGAAATGCATTTGATTTATGTATATTGATTTTATATCCTGCAATTTTATTGAATTCATTTATCAGTTCTAGAAGTTTTCTGGTGGAACTTCCTTGATATTTTTTAAAAAATAAAATGATGTTGATAATTATAGAAGACAAATTGGTGATTTGTCCGCTGCCCAAACTTATTCAGGTTTTTAACAGAATTCAGTTCTTTGTAATTCTAAGATTGTGTTCTTATTTCCTTTATTCTCTATTGGTGGCTGCCTAGAAGCCATCCATATGCTTTGTCTATGGCTCTCTCCATATTCAAAGCCAGGAATTGTGAATAACAGATCACAGATCTTGCTCATGCATTGTATTTATCTTTTTACCTTTGACTCTGATCCTTGAACTGGATTTCAGGGACTCAGATGAGAAGGTCAGATCTACCCAAATAATCCCCATTTGTAATGTCAGCGGTACTATATGAAAGATTATTCCATCATGCTGATAAAATCTATCATATTCATCTTTTTGGAATTATACAAGATTTGTGCATCAGGGAGCAGAGATCTTGGGAGCTGTCTTAGAAGTATATCACAATTTTAGTTAGTAAAATTAGGGAAATTATTTGGACTTATAAGCAAGAATAATAATTGGTGTTCTTTTTTGTATTAGTAAGTCATTGTGGGTTGGATGTGAGGTGTTCCCCAAAAGTTCACATGTGAGACAATGCAAGAAGGTTCAGAGGAGAAATGATGAATCTTAACCCAAACAGTGATTAATCTCCTGATAGGGATTAACTGAATGGTAACTGAAGTGGTAGCGTGTGAATGGAGTAGGTAGGAATTGGGGCGTGGCTTTGGGTATATATTTGTATCTGGCTAGTGGAGTCTCTGTTTTCTGATTATCATGTGAGCTGCTTCTCTTCTCAACACTCTTCTGCTATGATGTTCTGCCTCACCTTGAGCCCGGAGGAATGAAGCTGGCCTTCTATTGACTAAGACCTCTGAAACTGTGTGCCCTCAAATAAACTTTTTCTCCTCTACAGTTGTGCTGATTGGGTCCTTTAGTCACAGCAGTGAAAAAACTGACTAAAAGAGAGTCATTGAGGGAAAGATAAAAGGTAATGGATGTTTAACTTTTTAAGAATCATACACTTGTGGGCTGGGGTTGTGGCTCAGTGGTAGAGCACTTGCCTAGCATGTGTGAGGTACTAGGTTTGCTTCTCAGCACTGCATATAAATAAATGAATAAAATAAAAGTCCGTCAACAATTAAAAATACACATGTGAATAATTTTTTTAAAAAATCATACACTTTAACTCGCTGGAAAGATAAAGTATAAGATCTTCATTTCATAATTTTACCAGTGAGGTAAGTAATTATATGCCTTTGAAAAGTTATTTTTTAAAAACAGAATGATCTGGGAATGATAGGCATCATCTGTTTGGAAATTATTTTCACTATGAAAACTTTTTTTTTTTTGGTACCAGGTATTGAACCCTGGGTGCTTAACCACTGAATCACATCCCAGCCCTTATTTAATTTTTTTTAAAATATTTTTTTAGTTGTAGGTGGACGCAACATCTTTATTTTATTTATTTATTTATATGTGGTGCTGAGGATCGAACCCAGTGACTCACACATGCGAGGCAAGCACTCAACCACTGAGCTACAGCCCCAGCCCCCCTTATTTAATTTTTTATTTTGAGACAGGGTCTCACTAGGTTGCTTAGGGCTAAATTGCTGGGACTGGCTTTGAATTTAGATTCTCCTCCTTCAACCTCCCAAGCTGCTGGGATTATAGGCATGTGCCACAGTTCCTGACTCACTATGAAAACTTTCTGTTTAAAAAGAAAAAAATCTATGTATATAGCCTCACTGGTCAGTACTTTCTCTTTTACTCATGGTTTTCCCTTTGTTTAAACTAATTCCTTGAGTGAGATACCATCAATAAACTAACTCAAGAAGGATATTCGCGTTTACGATTTGCACTGACTTAAAGGGAACCCTTTGAATTTTTTTTTTTTTTTTTTTAGTACCGGGGAATGAACTCAGGGGTACTCGACACTGAGCCACATCCCCATCCCTATTTTGTGTTTATTTAGAGACAGGGTCTCAATGAGTTGCTTAGCACCTTGCCGCTGCTGAGGCTGGCTTTGAACTTGCAATTCTCCTGTCTCAGCCTCCCAAAGTGCTGGGATTGCAGGCGTGCGCCACCGCACCCAGCAGAACCCTTTGGATTTTAAATTATGATATTGTCTATCTCTATACAAGACAAGAGAGAAAATGGGGGAATAGTAATTGATCAGGATAACTTTCTATTGGGAAATCTTTGAAGAGATGAAATTACTGAGTTGAAAAATGATAAGGTGTCCATGTAAAAGGACTAAATTTAAACAAGTACTTGGAGTCTGACTAAGGAGACTCAGGGTGTTTTTTGGGGTTTTAAATTCTTTTCTCTGTCTTATTAGCTATATGTTTTTTGCTTTTTAAAAAGTTATTATAGTAGATATTACAATATGCATTCTTATTTTATCATAGTCTTCCATGAGTTAATATTATGCTAATTCACATATAATGTAGGAAGCTTTTAATAATATACTTCTATTACCCTCCTCCCCTTTTTTGGTATTATACATTTTACATTTGTATTCGCTTTAACATTATATTATAAATATCACCATACATTATCATTTATTTTTGCTTTAAAGAATTTCTTTAAATGGCTTGAGATAGGAGGGAAAATACTTTTGCATTTAATTATGTATTTACTATTTCCTGAACTCTATTCCTTTGTTTGATCCAAGTTTCCATCTGGAATCATTTTTCTTCAACTGGAAAAACTTGCTTTAAATTTTTGTTTTAGCCTAAGTCAGATGCTAACAAATTTTCACAGATATTGGTTATCTAAAATTGTCTTTATACCACCTTAATTTATTTTTCTCTTGACTAGCATTTTAACATACAAAACATTCGCATATACTTATGCAGTGTACATAGATGCTATAACATTTTGCTGCTAGTTTTGGCTTTACCACATATGTATTGAACTATCCACTTATTAAACCATCTTATTATTTTGATGCATTTCAAAGTAGTTTGCATATATGAGTACACTTCATGTAAATATTTCAGGATGTATATCATTAACTAAAATTCAATGCTTTTATATTTTTTAGGTAAAATTTATATTCATCAAAGTACAAAAGCTTTTTAAGTATTTGATGAATTTTGACAAATATATATACCTGTGTAACTCTAATGTATATTATGACTACATCACTGCCACCATCCTAGAAATTTCCCTGATACCCCTTCCCAGTGAGTCTCTGTCTGTCTCCAACTACAGCCCCCAGCTATAACCACATATAGATATTTTTCAATTTAGATTTATTTTCCTTACTTTAGCATTGTATATATTTGGGGAACTGCTATTTCTACTCTTTTGTGTAAGAATTATTTCACTCAGCATAATGTATCTGAGAATTATTCATCAATTTCATGAATCATAGTTAATTTTGTATGCTGAGCTGTATTCCACTACTTGAATACCACTTTATGATACCAATTTGTTTAGCAATTTTCTGTTGAAAATTCCTAAACTGTTTCCAGATTTTTTGATATTATGACTAAAGTTGCTGTGAGTGTACTTGTGACTCTTTCTTTCTGTGGCCATGTTTTTATTTCTCTTGGGTAAATAGTAGGTGTATAATTCATGGGTTATAGGGTAATGTATATATATATGATTAATATTATTTAAAAAACAGATCTTTTCCCAAAGTGTACCCTTTACATTTCCACCAATAATATATGAGCATTCTAGTTCCTTCCTTTTCTTTCCAGCATTTGATGCTTTCAGCCTTTAATTTTAGCCATATGTAGTAGATGTGAAAAGGTATCTCATTGTAGGTTTACTTTGTATATGTCCATGATGTTCTAAAGATGTTGAGCATTTTTTATGACCTTATTGGTTGTTCACATAATGACATACATATCTGTTCAATTTTTTTGTCCTTTTTTTGTGGGTTGTTCTATTATCTATTTATAGTCATTCTTTGTATCTTCATACATATTCTTCATTAGACATTATTTGCACACATTTTAGGACAGTCTGGCACTCCTATTCATTTTTTTGAGAATGAATCTACGAGCAACATTTATTTAGGATGAAGTCTACCATATTAAATTTTTCTTCTGTGGTTATTGCTTTTTTGATCCTGTTTGGAAACTTTTCTCTACTTCTAAGCTATGAAAATAATTCCATGTGATATGTTTTTTTCTAGAAGCATTAGTTTTAGATTTTTATCTGCCTTTGGTACCGGGGATTTAACTCAGGGGTACTTGGCCACTGAGCCACATCCTAAGCCCGATTTTGTGTTTTATTTAGAGATGGTCTCACTGAGTTGCTTAGTGCCTTGCCATTGCTGAGGCTGGCTTTGAACTCATGATTCTCCTGTCTCAGCCTCCCAGAGTGCTGGGATTACAGATGTGAGCCACTGTGCCCAGCTAGTTTTAGATTTTATGCTGAGTCTATGATCTATCTCAATTTATTATTTGTATAGAGTATTCAGCTTAGTTTTTGCCATATAGATATCCATTTGTTCCAGCTATAGTCAGTTTGAAGTCAGGTATCATGATGTTCCCAGCATTGCTTTTTTTGGTTTAAAATTGGTTTGGCTAGTCTGAATCTTTTATTCTTCCAAATGAATTTTAGGTCTGTTTTTTTTTCCTAGTCATGTGAGGAATGTAATTGGCAGTTTGGGGATTGCATTGAATCTGTATATTGCTTTTGGTGGTCTAGCCATTTTAATAGTATTCTGCCTATCCATGAACATGGAGCTCTTTCCATCTTCTGAGGTCTTCTTCAATTTTTTTCTTCATTATTCTGTAGTTTTCATTGTAGAGGCCTTTTACTTCCTTGGTGAGATTTATTCCTAGGTATTTTATATTTTTTTAGGCTATTGTGAATGGAATTGTTTTCCTGATTTCTTTCTCAGCAGAGTCAGTGTATGTGGGAAAGCTATTGATTTGTGTGTGTGTGTGTGTGTGTGTGTGTGTGTGTTTTGCTGGGGATTGAACCCAGGGCCTTGCGCATACAAGGCAAGCACTCTACCAACTGAGCTGTATCACCAGCCCCAGGCTGTTGATTTTGCCAGATTTGTTTATTAGCTCTAGCAGTCTTTTGGTGGAATTTTTTTTTGGATCTTCTGGGTATAGGATCATATCATCCACAGTGATAATTTGACTTCTTCCTTTTGTATGTTATTCATTTTATTTTCTTCTCTGGCCTAATTGCTCTGGCTAGAATTTTTAACACTATATTAAATAGGAGTAGTGAGAATGGACTTCCTTGTGAGAATGGACAGACATCCTTCTCTTGTTCCAGATTTTAAAGGAAATGTTTTCAGTTTTTCCCCATTTACTATGAGGTTAGCTTTGGGTTTTTCAATATAGCCTTTATGATGTTGGGACATATTTTGAATTCATGAATTTATATTCCTCCTTAGTCTTCCCAGCCCCTGTTTCAATTATTTTTAGAAACAAACCTTAAGTTAGAAATAGACCCTTATTCAAAGTTGTTTAAGATTTCAAAGGTGTTGGACTAAACAAAAGTAATGATGAGGAGCTGGGGTTATGGCTCAGTGGTAGAGCGCTTGCCTAGCATGTGTGAGGCACTAGGTTCAATCCTTAGCATCACCACATATAAATAAATAAAAATAAAAGCCCATCAACAACTAAAGAAAGAGAAAAAAAGAGTAATGATGATAATAAAAACATAATTGCAAATGTGTAATACCTTTGTCCTAGATGTTGTCCTAAGTATTCTACTATGATTGTTTTACTTTCTTATATAAGCTCTATGGTGTAGGTTACTATTTTTACTTCTGTTTGATGTATAAGAAGACTTGAAGTCCTATGAAGAAACAGTAAATAAGTTTTCCATAGTCATAAAACTAATAAGTTGTAAAAGTCCCTGGATTTCCCCTAATGATAGTAGGGTAGTCGTAACCCTAACTTTATATCTACTCAGTCTGCCAGAAAGGAGTAGACCACTTTTACTGGCTGCTCATCCATAAGTCCTGAGATTTCTAGTCATACCAGATTAGGAAAAATGACTATGGCCAGGGAAAGGTGATTGACAGAGCCTTAAGGCCCATTGCCACTCCTAAAGGCAGAAAATGTGAACTAAGAAGTATAAGATACAGAACCTTGAATATACATTGTGTTTAACACTTGGAAGAAGGGGACATGAATCCCAGCAAGGGAAACAGTGTACATCTACTCCGTCTAAAAGATATGGCACCTGAGGCACAGGATAGTCAATTTACTACTACCTGTTACTCACATTGTTATAGATGGAGCTTAGCTGTCTCTTTTGACTTCACCATCCATGCTGTTAAAAACACCAAGAGGCAGTTGGTCAGTGGTTAGGGACCAACTCTAAAACTGGCCTGCCTGGGTTTGAATCACATCATTTACTCACTGGAATATGTTATGTAACTCCTCTTCACTTCCATTTTTTCAGGATGATGAGAATTAATGCATTAATAGATAAGAGTGATTTCTAATACCACTTGATATAGTACAGGGTTATCTAAGTATTTCCTGTAAGTAGTGGTGTTATAATTATGTTAATGTACTAAATGGTTATTGGATATTTTTATCAATTAGCATTACTTGTGGTGTAGCTCCAACCTTTTTATGATGACCAATTAGGATTTAAATTGTGATTAATCTGTCTAGTGATTATTCTGTACTTTTTCATTGTATACAGGTATGTCTTAGACACTGGACTACATGCTAGCTAATCTGAAGAAGAAAATATAAAGTCCCAGCCTCCAGAGATATTACTGGCTAATGTATAGGAAGTGATAAACAAGAAGTTTCAATATAGCATTTTCTGGTAAGAGTGCACAAGAGAAGCCGGGCACGGTGGCGCATGCCTGTAATATCAGCACTTTGGGAGGCTGAGACAGGAAAATCGCGAGTTCAAAGTCAGCCTCAGCAACAGCGAGGCACTAAGCTACTCAATGAGACCTTGTCTCTACACAAAACACAAAATAGGGTTTGGAATGTGGCTCAGTGGTCGAGTACCCCTGAGTTAAATCCCCAATACCAAAAAAAAAAAAAGAGTGTTCAAGATATATTTGCTAGGTAATTTTGGAAGACAGCATGTCTCATACTCAGGAGAATCCACAAAAGTTGTGCTTGTGTTTTAATTTTTTGTTTCACAGTGTTAGGGATCAAACGCATGTGCTGGAAATCAATCCATGCTAAGCAACTGCTCTACCATTGAGCTACAACTCCAACCCCCAGAAAAGTTTTACTAAGAACGTAATGCTTGTGTCTAATCTTAAAGGGTATATTGACATCAACCAAATGGATCAGTTAGAAGAGCAAAGAGTATAGCATGTGCCAAAAAACACGCAGGCAGGCAAGTAAAACAGGCAGAGGGTCCATGGGAAGAGAGGGAAGTGATGAACTTGGAGAGTAAGTAGTAAAAAACACCCATTTGAGAGCAAAGAGAGCACCCATACTATTTCTGTTTGCCATAAATAAAAGAATTTTGGAGTGTAGGAGTGTATAGGATGATGAGTCTTGAATAAGGTTGCTGTCTGATACAGTGGTATAAGATGAGAAAGTAGTCATCAAATGAAGAACAACTGATAACTATTTATCTCATGATATTCTCCAAGATGATCTATAAACAAAGTTAATTTCCTTTGGAAAAAAGGTCAATAAAAAGTCTTATTATGTTACAGTTTGAAGTCATTGCAGTGAGGCATACATACCAATGTGATATATATGATAAATTTATTTATATGGCTAATAAATAAGCTTCAGAAACTCCAAAGAACATTTCATGTTTTTTAATAGGAAGTTTATCTTAAGTCATATTTCTTTTACATTTTCTTGACATAGTTATGTTTGTAAAGTGAAAGACTGAATTTTTGTATTTCTCCAGGTCCAGTCTTTGATTTAGCAAAGTTTGTAACTTAAAATTGTCCACTTGGAAAAGTTATACTTAGAGGAGGAGGAGGAAGAAAAGGAGAAGTGATAATTATTTTTATCATTGCTATTATTTTAACTTTTGAGTAGAGGCAGGCAGACATACCAATCATTCAATAGGAAATACTTCATTTCAGTGAATTGAACCAATTGGAGATTTAAAATGGAAACATTTATCCTATATTTATCCACAATTGGTTACTTTGCTTATATTCTGTCATATGTTTGCTACATGCAATATCAGTTACAGGTCTAGTAATACATTAAATAAACAGTGATTTTAGCAGGGTATGGTGGTACATATCTTAATCCCAGCAATTTGGAAGGCTGAAGCTGGAGGATTACAAGTTCAAGGCCAGCCTTAGCAACTTAGTGAAATGTCTCAAAATAAAAAAATAAAGAAGACTGGAAGTGTAGCACAGTGGTAAAACAATCTCTAGTACAAAAAACAATAGTTAAAAAATTAATTCTAAAAGCTTATACATTTTGGTGGAAAACCAAAAATTGTAAGACTTAAGTGAGCATAGATATTTTTAGTTAAAAAGTTTGTAATCAGTACCAACAGAAATTAAATTGATGACTTATTTCTATAAACTTATCCTTTGGAAAAAGGTGTAATGAGGGACCACATCACAGAAGGTAATCAATGTTTATTGAGTCTCTATTTTATACTCTATTAACTTACTGTATTTAAACCTCATCATATAGCTGTAGTAGCTATTACCTTCTTATTTTTATTTTTATTTTTGGTACTGGGGATTGAACTCAGAGGTACTCAACCACTGAGCCACATCCCAGCCCTATTTTGTATTTTATTTAGAGACAGGATCTCACTGAGTTGTTTAGTGCCTTGCTTTTGCTGAGGCTATCTTTGAACTCGCAGTCCTCCTGTCTCTGCCTCGCCAGCTGCTAGAATTACAGGGGTGTGCCACTGCACCCAGCTTATTTTGTTCTTTTTTTCTCTTTGCTTTCTTTTCTCTCTTTCTCTCTGGTGGTACCATGGGTACTCTGCACTGAACTACATCCCTAGCTCCTATTTTATTTTTGAAATAGGGTCTCATTAAATTACCAAGGTTGGCCTGGAACTTGGGATTCTCCTGACTCAGCTTTGATAGTAGCTTGTATTACAGGAGTGTGCCACCATGCCTGCTTCTATTATTTCATTTTTAAAAAAGAGCCAAGAGGTCTGGAATTATTGCTCAGTGGTAGAGTGCTTGCCTGGCATGTATTAAGCCCTGGATTCAAACCTCAGCACTGAAAAGAAAAGAAATGAAGAAAGAAAAGAAGCTAGATTACAACTGGAAAAAGATAGCCCTGGATTTACACCCTGTTCAGATCAAATCTAAAGTCATTGTCTTTGTTTTATACTATACACTCTTTTATGTACCTGAGAGTGAAGCAGACTCAGTAATAGTCAACATCTAGGATAGTGGTTCTCAGACTGTAGTTCATCAGTATCACCTGGGAGAACTTTTTATTTATTTGTTTATTCATTTATTTTTGTGTTTTTTATTTTTTTTATTTTTATTTTTTGCTACTGGGGATTGAACTCAGGGGTACTCCACCACTGAGCCACATCCCCAGCCCTATTCTGTGTTTTATTTAGAGACAAGATGTCACTGAGTTGCTTAGCTCCTCGCCATTGCTGAGGCTGGCTTTGAACTCGTGATTCTCCTGTGTCAGCCTCCCATAGTGCTGGGATTACAGGCATGCGCCACTGCTCCCAGCTCACCTGGGAACTTTTTAGAAATAGAAAAATTTTTAACTTATCCCAGATCAGGGAGTGGAACCAGATATATGTATTTTGACAAGCCATCAAGGTAACTAATTACCATATCTTTTGGTTAAATGTTCTTAAATTCTTGAGGTGGTAAAGACCTAGAAATCAATGAGCTCTTGGTAAAACCACGTGAAATACTGATTTACATAATTTAACAATTTTAAAATAGTTGAGCTAACGGACTTTATAGGTTCTGGGATAAGTAAGTGATAGAAAGCATTGCATAATTTAAAAAATACAAGTAGAACCTAAAATTGAGAACCCAAATCCATTAATATTATGATTTTATGTGAATTTGATAAGAGAGAACTGTCCTTAGCCGGGCACAGTGGCGCAAGCCTGTAATCCCAGTACTTAGGGAGGCTGAGACAGGAAAATCGCGAGTTCAAAGCCAGCCTCAGCAAGGGCGAGGTGCTAAGCAACTCACTGAGACCCTGTCTCTACATAAAACACAAAATAGGGCTGGGGATGTGGTTCAGTGATCGAGTACCCCTGAGTTCAATCTCCAGTACCAAAAAAAAAAAAAGAGAGAACTGTCCTTTAAGTTTTAAACAGTATTCTGGGGTCACTGTGGGGTTATTTGAGTAAAAGCTTTTTTCTTACTCTTTTATGATGCAGGCTAGAATGGGTGTGATCTTCCTTGTCTCATAGCATTGAGACATGAGAATCTATTTCATGGATAGAAGAAATAGAACTCACTCTTTCAAGCTGAGCTGGCTTAGGAAAAAGGCACTATTTACGTAGATAAAAGAATTCACTCGATGTCTACATTAGATTTGAAGTAAAGCTGTGGTTAATTAAGTGCTGTATTTGCTTTGTTCTGTTTTTCTATGCATGTATCATAAGAAGCTTACTGGGTCAAATAGAAGTAGCTAACAACAAAACTGGGTATTTTTTTACTTTGATCAAAATATGATCACTGTATCACCTCAACTCCTGATAAATACAATGCACAATGTAAATAGAGTATTTTCATCAATCATACTAGTCATAATTTCCTTTAGACACACTAATACCTATTTAACTGAACATTTCAGTATGGCCCACTTTTGGTTACACTGTGCTGACTTGCAGACATGGTACTAAACACAGCATACAGTTCAGGCCCTTTACTGTTCTTGTTTGTTGAGATGGACAAGGTGATAAAATGTCTAAAACTCTAAAATATTGGTCTTAAAATATGAATTTGTCTGAAATTGAAATCTATTTAATACTAGCAAATTCTTTTTTTGTCACACAGCAACATATATGAAGGTGTTCCCATAAGGTTGTATTACCTAATGACTTTGTAGACACCTTACTTTGTATAAATGCACTCTGTGATGTTAATATAATCTTGAACTTCACTAATGACACATTTATCAGAACGGATCCCCTTTGTTAAGCAATACCAAATTATAATTTTAGTTAACAATACCAAAAAGCTTTCGAATAAGTTAGGATACAGATTTGACTAAATATATATGATTATCTGTTCTTTAACATTAGAGAAATATTTGTCTTAAAACATCTCAGTACTCTGACATGTAAGATGAATTTGTTACCCAATGTGTTTACTTTGTCAGTATTAGTGACTATAATGAAAGAAGAAATTTTGGTTAGTTATAGGAGCTCTCTCCATACTTTCAAGGCCTCCCTTCCCCTTTCCTCGCCCCATGCTTATTGGCTGCGCGCCTGACACAGACCAATACTTCATTGGCTGTAACCTCAGGGCCATGATTGGTCCAAGGACCCTATATAAACGGTTACACTTCCTGAAATAAATGGGTTCTGCGTCTCTTGTCTCTCTCCGGCAGAGCAGTTTTACCTAACCCCTGGTGTCTGGGTGAGTGACTTCGCCACAGACTATCCACCCCATACCTTTGTTCTATCCCGCAGGATCCCATATCGCCCTTCCTAAGGGGCCCATACCTTCTTCCCCTGGGACCCCAGCTCGTGGGCAGACCCATGCAAGGCACGACATAAATAACAGTGTGTCTGTTCCAGGACAATAAAATTGCTTGGGAAAAGAAAATATAGATAGGGTAGAAATTCCCAGCTAATTTTGGGATATTCCAAATCTGCTTGTCAAATGGTGCTTTTATTCTCACAAAGAAATTAAAAACTATCCTGATTTTATTATGTCAGAAGAATAGGTGGTGAGCCCAGTTTACAATTTTTATTAATTTGCAGAATAATTGTAGAATATATACATATAATGTAACAAAATATTATTGATAGATTTTTAAAGACCTTGGGGTTTTTTGGGGGGACAGTGCTGGGCTTTTTGTTTTGCTTTGCTTTTGAGATGATCAGGATTCTGTATAGGGCCAATAGCTCATTAACTTGTTTTGTTTTGTTTTGTTTTTTTTGGTTCTGGAGATTGAACTCAGGGGGCACTCGACCACTGAGCCACATCCCCAGCCCTATTTTGTGTTTTATATAGAGACAAGGTCTCCCTCAGTTGCTTAGTGCCTCACAGTTGCTGAGGCTGGCTTTGAACTTGCGATTCTCCTCAGCCTCCCAAAGTACTGGGATTATAGGCGTGCGCCACTGTGCCCAGCTTCATTAACCTTCTTTTAGCTCCTGTTTGCTTTTGTATTTTTTACTTTATAAATTTGCAAACTGAGGCAGGGTGAATTGGAACATTCTCTGAGCATAGGAAATCAGTGACAGAACCGCCTGGCATTAAGTCTGAACCTCAAACCACTAGACTATGTTTTCCCTATGTGTTTGATCTTATCAAATTAATTTTCTACTGAGAAGAAAAGTTATCTAGTATTCAAGTTGGAAAGTTGATTTCTCAGTTTATTGTTTCCCACTGAGAATTAGTTACATTCCAGTATCAACAGTGCTCAACTGATTATTTCAGAATAAAAACTGAGTTGTGAAATATGCTCAATCTCACAGTTTAGAGACAGATGGGTTATTATTTATACTTGCTACAAAGTAATCTTTAGGTAGTAGTAATCAGTGCAACTTCCATTTCAAGACATCTGAGTCTGAGGCAAATGAACTCTTAAGTTTGGTTTTAGAGGAATGTTCTTTGAAACTAAAATATTTGTGCCCCATAGTGAATTGAATTATTTTCTTTTTCAATTGCAAAAACTGTTGTTCCCTTTCCTTTAAAAATATGCTTTTTAAAATACTGCGATAATTTTAACAAAACATTAACATTTATTATGTGGTGTCAGATTTAAAGCCTTAAAGATATCAGCTCTTAATTAAAACGTCCTGTCCTCAAATTCTGAAATTGTGCACCAGTGAATCTTTAAAAGTTATATATAATTTAACTCTTTGGTTTTTAAATTATAGAGAATTATTTATTTATGTATTTATTTACTTTGGGGGTACCAGTATATTTAAAGAAAACAATTATATATTTGTAAAATTATCTCAACATTAATCATTAGTATTTTACTTTCCCTGTTTCTTAAATCACACAGTAGCTAACTATATTTCATCTGTGTTTCCTTTCTCCTAACATTATACTTTGGGCTTATACAACCAAGAAAGGAAAGTTTTAAAGCAAAAGGAAAATTTCTATGGGAATGATCAGGTTTTATAAGGTGAAAAAACATCTTGAACTCATAGAGTTTAGAAGTGTGTTTCCTCCCTTGGTTTGCTGACAATATGGGTGTTTTTGGTTTGTGGAGTGGCCCTTAGAAATATCATGGATCATGGATCTGAGGAAATAGCATGTGTGGTTTTAGTTACCATCTATACATGAACAACTTCCAAATACATTCCAGCAACCCTGACCTCTCTGTTCTCTTTCTTGGTGTCTATTTCTTGCAATCTGAATAATACCTCTTTTTGGAAACATTGCAAATACCTAAAGGAACTGATAGTTTGAGGCCAATAGGACTCTCTCTTAACAACTTAGTCTAATTTATGGTTTTAGCCAGATGTTAACAAGATTATCCTGCCACCCACTATACCCTGATTTACTCCTTCTTCCTTCAGTAAATAAAAGACTAGGAGCCAGCTGCGGTGGCGCATGTCTGTAATCCCAGCAATTTGGGAGTCTGAGACAGGAGAATCATGAGTTCAAAGCCAGCCTCAGCAATGGCGAGGCACTAAGCAACTCAGAGAGGCCCTGTCTCTAAATAAAACAAATAGGGCTGGGGGTGTGGCTCAGTGATTGAGTGCCCCTGAGTTCAATCCCAGTACAAAAAAAAAAAAAAAACCCACTAGGAAAAATGTACTTTAAGCGAGTACCTTTTGCATATAGCCTTTGTGTGAACTTAAACAATTTATGTTTTATTGACTGAATGATTATGTAATCTCACATATAAATGAAGTAACTACTCTCAATTCATTATTATTATAACAGACTATTTTGAGCTGTTAGTGGTAAAGACTTTAATCTCATTTCTGTACTGCCTTGTATTATTAAGTGGTGATACACTATTTAACACATTTGATAATATTTGCGTATTTATTGAATATTTACTTCACAGACACTGTGATAGGCATAGGCATAGTTGAATAAAATAGTTCTTTCCTCCAGGTCCAGTGGGAGAGACAAACCTATACAGAAATAATGACTATAAAATTAATAATTATTGCAACTATGTGCTATCAGAATAAAGGGAAGGGAGTGAATTTTATCCAGGATAGAGAAGCATCAGATCTTGACAAAAAATTATTGAAATTTCATAATAGTTCTAGGATAATGAAGGATCTCTTCATTCATGGGGCTAACTGAGTAAACAGGACCCTTAGAGAACAGGGGCCTCCAAGTCTTGATATAATTAAAGAACAGGTCATTAGGAGTGAGGAATTATAGGAGATTGTAATTAAAAATCTGGATGTTTTAAATACAGATTGAACAGTCTGTCATTGTGATATACTATTCATATTTTGTAATATTTGCTAGGGTTAGGTGAAAACCTATTACTTGAGCATGTAAGGTCAACCAGTTCATAGAGATATTAAACCCATGATATTAGCAAGTACTTTTTAAATGATAGCTAAGATGGTTTAGGGATGACTGAATCAGAAACACAGTAAATTTTCTTTAAAATGCATCTGGAAAGAGCTAAATAAAATATGTTTGGATTTGTACTAATCTAATAGATTTGAGAATTCAGAAAGTCATATTTAAAATAAAAATATGAGCAAGTTGTTTCAATTGTTCTTGTTGCTGCTTCTGTTTTTCTCTTAGTTTTACAACTTTACCAATATTTTTTATTTTCTTTTTAGGTCTGTTTTGGGCTCACTACTATAATAAATTTTTATGTTTTTTTTTTTTCCCTCTGAAGACAAAGGGAAAGGATAAATAATTCTCAACTGTTAATCGTAATTGCATTGAGATTGTCAGCTTACAAATTTCTTTCTAACTATACTGTAGACTTCTTTATTGTGGAGATTGATTCTTCTTCCTTTTCATATCTATATGAACTAAAAATGCAGTAAACTAGTAGTCACCTAGTTGATGTGTTTGAATATAAAAAAAAGTATATTAAAATGTATTGATGTGTTATAAATAATCATGTTGTTTTGAAAACTACCTTTGGATGGTATTTAAATCACCAGGGGTTCTTATGTTCATTTGTTAGGGACAGTGTTGACAAAATAAATACTGCTGTCACCTGCTCTGAAATAATACTACTATCTGAACATTTCAAAAGGAATACAATATTTTTTTGATTTGAACTATATCATAAGTTTTCTAAGTTACTGATAGGTTTATTTATTAACAAGATTCTGAATTGAGACTTGCAGGACAAAGCCTCATTGTTCTCTGCCAATATATTTTTTTAAATTGTGTGAATCTCATTCCTTTAATCCTAGATCTTTAAGTGTCCACATTGAATTAAACTGTACCATATTTTCAAATACTAGACGTGATATTTTTACCTTGGTTTTGTATTTTAATTGCATTAGCTACTTAAGAAAAAACTTCACGATCAAGGTTTTGACAGTATTAAAGAATGCAGCTTTAAAACAAGTAAACAAAATTCCATAATTACTTGTTCCTCCTTTTCTTTATTACATAAAATAACATTTTTTCTTATTTTTACATTATATTTTATTTATTTTTTTTGTTTTTTAACTTACAGTGCGGTGTTTGAACCCAGATGTATTCTTTCAATGAGCTATACACCCAACCATTTATTTATTTATTTATTCATTTTGTACCAAGGATAGAACTCAGGGGTACTTGACCACTGAGCCACGTCCCCGGCCCGGAGCCACATCCCCAGCCCTATTTTGTGTTTTATTTAGAGACACGGTCTCACTGAGTTGCTAAGTGCCTCGCCATTGCTGAGTCTGGCTTTGAACTCACATTTCTCCTGTCTCAGCCTCCCAAAGTGCTAGTATAACAGGCATGTGCCACCACACCTGGCCCAACCTTTTGTATTTATTATTATTATTATTGTTATTATTATTGGTATCAGGGATTGAACTCATGGGTACTTGACCACTGAGCCCCAACTCTTTTTATTTTTTAAGAAAAAGTCTCACTAAGTTGCTGAGGCAAGACTCGAAATTTAGATCTACCTGATGTCTCAGTCTACTGAGTAGTTGGGATTACAGGCATGCGCCACTACACTCGACTTATATTTTAAAATAAAATTTAAAATTAAATTCTAAGGGTAAAAAGTACAGAAAAGCCGATCTAACTTATCTCTGGTTTAAACCAATGAATACTGAGTCCATTAACTGTAATTCACATGTAGACTCATGTAATAGCTAAGAAAAGATATGTGATGAGCTTCAGCTTTTTTAATATATGAATTTAAAGCATTTTTGGTGTATATGTTCATCAGCTCATTTTAAACATGATGATGCTTTTTGACATACAAGTTCTAATGTCTGTTTCTCAATCAGTTAGTAAAAGCACAGTATAGAAAGTAGAATGTTCCATCTTCTTTATTCAGCAATTTGAAAAACTGGTTTAATAGGAAGAAAAAAAACTTAAAAGTTTTGGTTTTAATTTCATGGGAAAGATGTCTATTTTGAAGTAGTATGCAGCTGAGGACCTCTAGTGTCACAACTGAACATGCCATCAGTTTTTAAGACATTGGAGAGAGAGAGAGAGAGAGAGAGAGAATGTGTGTATGTGTGTGTGTGTGTGTGTGTGTGTGTGTGTGTGTGTGTATTGTGAGAGACATATAGACAGAGACCAGGAATAATCAGAGAGGTTGCTTTCAAATTGACATGTAGAGCCAAATTAGGTCATAAAATTAAGTTTATATTTTGTTAATCTCAAGCAAAGTTTTTTCCCCCAAGGGGGAGGAGCTTAAATTCTTCCATGTGCAGATATTTAGCCATATAATTGTGCTTTTATATAAAATCCTTAACTCTGTAACTGCTGATATATAATAAATGCAATGTGTTTAGAATCTTGCTATTTATACATTTGGTTTATTTTTGAAGATGTTACTTCTTGTTTATCCCAGATTGTGCTTGTTCCACACATTTTCTTTTCTTTTTAAATTTATTTATTTATTCTATTTAGGTTTACATGATAGCAGAGTGCCTTTTGATTCATTGTACACAGATGGAGCACAGCTTTTCATTTCTCTGGTTGTATGTGATATAGAATGACAACATACATGTGGTCATACATAAAGCTGGGGCTATGCTGTCCATCATATTCCACCATCTTTACTGTCCCCCTGCCCCCTCCCCCATTTCCACACATTTTCTCTTTGCCCAAGATTGACTGATATCACCTTCACATAGGAGAAGCCATTTGCTAAAGAGAAATAGTTTATAAGTCAATATAAATATTATATATAATGTATCAATTTTTTACATACACCATGGAAAATATCAACTTATTTCTTGTCCTCAAAATATGACTAACAATCAGAGATTGGATTATCAGACATTTGAAGGGAGAAAATGAGTTTGAGAGAAACAGCCTTAGGATGGGAACAGGGAGGACTCATTGGAATTACCATATAGTAAATGAAAATAACACTCTGTGTATCCAGAATTAAAACTTTCCTCAGAGAGACTCAAAAGAATAATATATCCACAATCAAAGAACACTATCTATTGAAAAGGAACCGTAACCAAAAGCTAGATTCCTATCCCCAATGCCAATCGATGCCATTTAATAATGAGGATATGGTTTTGAGAAAAAGAAAAAAGAAGATTATTACTTTGCTAGTAAAGGAGAAACATAGGGAACTCTTGTCCCAAATCTGTGACTCTCCTGATCAGGAGGGACGGCGGTGGGGGGCAGAGGTTAAAGGAACTCTTCAAGGGTTTTACATTCCAGTCCAGGGCACCCTGATGGCATGTTAGGATTCACTTGTTAGTTTGGGAGATACTCATTTCCCAGATCCTCAGCAGGCATTTCCTTCCTGTAAGTGGATGTGTTCAATGGCAATTAATGGGAAAGAAGATAACACTGTCTCCCTAATTTTTTTTTTTTTTTTTTTTTTTTTTGGTACTAGAAATTGAACTGGGGCACTTGACCACTGAGCCACATCCCCAACCCTATTTTGTGTTTTATTAGCACCTTGACATTGCTGAGGCTGGCTTTGAACTCATGATTCTCCTATCTCAGCCTCCCTAAGTGCTGGGATTACAGGCTTGGGCCATTGCGCCGGGCTTCCCTAATCTTGTTAGAGAGGGGAAGAGGGAAGAAGAGAGAAAAGACATTTAAAAAAAATAAATAAACCTTAGAGCAATGAGGGCTATGTTCAGAATATAAGGGAACTACTGTTACAGAACCCTAGAGAATAGAAAAGTCTGGGGTGGGGAAGGGGAAAGAGAGATTTCTATAGATAGATATCTTTCTCTTTCTCTCATATACACACGCAAATAAATAAATCCTTTAATTAAATAATAGAGCTAAAGACCATGCTCCTTGATAGTAAAAGTTAGTTTAGAAAATACTTCCAATTTTAATCTGTCCACTCAGAACTTCAACTTAAAGAGAAAATAATCAAAGACGTAGCACATCAGTTTTTCCTTGTTACTATTTCTGTGTTAATGGAACATGTGAATCTTCAGATTAAAAGATTACACCTGATGTTGACTGGCACAAATGTGTCTACACCCTAGAACATTGGGTTGAAGTTTTATAACTCTAAGGATAAAGTAAAAAAGTATCCTCAGCTTCCAGGGAGGAATCACAGGACATCTATTATAAAATTGAAATCAGATTGATATTAGACTTCTAACTACCAATAAAGGATACCATAAGACAATGGAATAATTCTTTCCAAGTTTAAGAATAAAATGAGACATTTTCAGACATGCCATTCTCTGAAATGCCCTAATCATGCACTTTTGAAAATTTTCTCAAAAATGAAGAATGAATGAAAATTTTCTCATTCTAGATAAATGAAAAAGAAAGAAAAAATAAAATAATATGCAGTATAAAAGTTGTTGTATAGCTGGTGATCTTTATGAATAGTTATGACTGTAAATTATAGTATCCACACAGTCCTGATAACTCAGACATTTTCTCTTGAGAGTTAGTATTTAAGTGACCTAGGTTTGTTTTTCTTCCTCTGCTTGGTTCTGTAATAAATACATATTAATCATTGTATGGCAGTGTGCCAGTTGCTTCCCATATCCCTAAGTAAAAGCCAAAGGCCTTATAATAACCTAAAAGGTCTTACACAGTCTGTGTCCTTGCTGTTTTTGAGCTCATCTCCTACCACTTTGTCCTTTGTTCATTCTGCTACATGAACAGTAGCCTGGTGGTATTGTGTTGTACCTGCTAAACATTTTATCAGTTCAGGAAGTCCTCTGCTTACATTATACTTTTCTCAGACAGTTATGTGTCTTTCTCATTTCCTTTAGATTTCTATAGTAGTGTCACCTTCTCAGTAAGTCCTTTCCTTTATTTTTTTCTTGTACTTACTGTCATATTACTGTTTGTTTGTTTATTTGTTTGGCCTTTGAAAAAGGAGTGTAGGTTTCTTTTACCCCACTTATAAAATTTGAAAATATTAAAATAATAAATAAAATCAAGAGTTGGGGAAGAAAAATTGGAAATTGTAAAAGTGTTAATCCTGTCATCTTATATAGCCAAGTTAATTATATAAAATAAGTGTAACCACCAGAAGAATTGAAACCTGAAATTGTTAAGCATGATTATCTCTGGAAATTGACTAGGGAGGTGTTTTTGTCAGCTTTTTTGCTGCTGTGACTAAAATACCTGAGAAGAACCATTAGAGGAGGAAAAGTTATTTGGGAGTTCACAGTTTCAGAAGTCTCTGTCTATAGATGGCCAGCTCCCTTGGGACTCAAGTTGAGGTAGAACATGGTGGAAGGGTGTGGCAGAGGAAGACAGTTAGGAACTTAGCACCAGGAAGCAAAGAAAGCAACTAAGCTTATCTTTCAATATATGTACCCCAAAGGCATGCCCCCAATGACTCACCTCCTCAGTCACATCCTACCTGCCTATAGTTAATCCTTATCAGGGGATTAAGCCCCCATCTGCTATTAAGCTCTTATAACTCAATCATTTTATCTCTAAACTTTCTTGCATTGTCTCACACATGAACTTTTGGGGGGATGCCTAGTATCTAAACCATAACCTAAGATTGGAGAGATGGAGATTTTAGTTTTTTCATTTCTGGTTCTTTCTTACAATTGTAATTTAAAGGAGGGGATCAAATTACAATAATTCTTTTTAAGATATTCAGTACAGTAATTTTTGAAGAAAGGTTTGTTATAATTTACATACCTTTCTTTAAAACTTACCGTTTTTGTATCCTGTGAAGTGATAAACTAAGTCACATAACCATCATCAAAATTAAGAGTAGTATAATTTCATCACTTCACAAAATTTCCTCCTACTCCCTGGTAGTCTATCCATTTCCCCACCTGCGCTCATGTGATTACTTATCACTTATTTCATTTCTTTACTTTCACAAGTGTCTTTTCTTCAGTATGGATTTCTCGTAGACTGAATATAGTGAGTCTTAATTCTTATCTAATATGACAGTCCTTTTCTTTTAATCGGTGAATTTAGGTAACTTATATTTAACATAATTAGTGATCTATCTGGATTAAAATCTGTTCTATTTGTTCTCTGTTCTTTATTTTTCCTTTTACTCTGTCTGCTTATGGGTTGTTTTTTATTCCATTTTATTTCTACTACTGCCTCATTGTTTATAGCTCTTTTAAAAATTACTTTTAATGGTTGCCTGCAGATATTCAATTTGTAAAAATAAAAAAATATAGAAAATAAATCTGTACAAAATGTTAACATTAGTAGTGTGGGAGTTTGGGTTTGAATGAGTCTTCCTTGCTTTTCTATATATTATTTCTTAATTTTCTACATGAATAATTGTTTCAAATAAAAAAAAAAAAAAACTAACTGGAATTTAGCTCAGTGGTAGAGCACTGACCTAGCATATGCAATGCCTTGGGTTTAATCCCAATTCCGCCCCCCCCCCCATGCAAAACACCTTCGGGGATAGAAGATGAGAGAGAGAAAAAACTGATAAAGAAACTGGACATCTATGCACAGATAGCTTAAAGAAGATAGAAAAGAATTAAAGAGACATTTTGCCTTATTAACTGATGTGGAAAATATGCTAATGTCAGTATACCATAAAACATATTGTACCTATTTTTTTTAGGGGCTACAGCATTACAGCATTTTGTTTTGAGCAGAATAAATGGTTATCCTTGACTCTGATCTGCCACACATCTAAAACTTTCTGGAAATTTGATAAAGCCAAATTTGTAAAAGGTCATTCTACTCTACTATAAATAATACACACTGTCCAAATTAAGGTCCTTTCTTGGGAGGAACAAATATTGCTATTAGAGTTGCCTATAATAGGAAACTGTACTGTAGGACTCTGTCAGATCAATTATGTTCAAGTGGTTATTTTAGTAAATACATAAATTCTATTTGAATGGACAAGATGCAATAAAAACATGCTTTAAATGTTTTTACTGTCTCATTTCTTTAAACAGGTTGTAGTTCTGCTTTATAATTGGTTTTTGTCTTTTTGTTTTCTTTTTAGCCATTCAAAGGTTTTATGCATAGCATTTGAAATACTTCAGGGCTTGCAGTATATGAACAAACATGGTATAGTACACAGGGCTCTGTCTCCTCATAATATCCTGTTGGATCAAAAGGTAATTGTCAAATACTATAATAGATATTTGTGTGTTGCTTGGAATTGAAAGCTACTGAAATCAGGCCCTGTGAATTAATCAGAAGGATATTAGAATATGTTTTAAGAATATTCATAATGAAAAGACTATATGAAAGTGATACATTTATGGTTGTGAAAAAGATCTTTAAATTATTTAAATCTATGTGTCTTTCATGCAGGTTATTCTTTTTTTCCCCAAACTAATTTCTGACTTCATGTATTTTTTTCTTTCATTCTTTTTGCTAAAGGATTTGTTTAATGGCTTCTCAACATTCCTGTCCTCAGAATTTGCTTTCATTAAGAATGAATTTGCTTTTCATTTTAACTGTTCTGACCAGTTACTTAGAATATCATTCTCATAAGTATAACTACATTGAATTTCCCCTCTTTTCTTTTCTTCTTTTATTTCTTATTTAGCAAATATTCATTACCTAGCTCACTTTTCTGTTGGATTGCTTGCTTCTCAAGTTGGAAATATAGGAAATTGATAAGATAATAACCTCCTACAAGAATTATGGACATATAAAGTGGTATATTTTCAGGAATAATTATAATTTCATTTTTCTCATAACATATAAACAGCTTGGGTAAATTTTAGTGGAATTATTTTCTATATAATTGTTTTTTGAGTGTTTTCTCACTTTTTAAATTTTTATTTGTTTATTTATTTATTTATTTATTTTCTGTGCTGGAGATTGAACTCAGGGGCACTCGACCACTGAGCCACATCCCCAGCCCTATTTTTATGTTTTTTTTTATGTAGAGACAGGGTCTCACTGAGCTGCTTAGCACCTTGCCTTTGCTGAGGCTGGCTTTGAACTTGTGATTCTCCTGTCTCATCCTCCCTAAGTGCTGGGATTACAGGCATGCACCACCGCGCTTGGCTTCTCACTTTTTAAAAAAAATATATTTTTAATCGTAGATGGACACAATATATTTATTTATGTTTATGTGGTGCTGAGGATAGAACCCAGTGCCTCACGCATGCAAGGCAACTGCTGTACCGCTGAGCTACAATCCCAGCCCAAAAATCACATTTTGATACAGTCTTAAAAATCAAAAAATAGAAATGGTACTCATTAATTTCAGATTTATGACAGAAAGGTAGCATTGCCATGATCAGTCTAAATAATTTTATAATACAAAGTTATGCTGGGAAATGAAGCTCTTACAAAGAAGATAAGTGGATTATAAGTTGACTTATTTTTTTAAAGTATAAAAACATCTAAAAAGAAAAAAATTAAAGAAACAATTTATGCTTAGCTTTTATTTTTTTAATTTTTTTAATATTTTTTGGTTATACATGGACACAGCGTCTTTATTTTGTTTATTTATTTTTTTATGTGATGCTGAGGATCAAACCCAGTGCCTCACACGTGCGAGGCAAGCGCTCTGCCACTGAGCCACAACCTCAGCCCCATGTTTAGCTTTTATTAGGGAACTCACATTTGTGGTAATTGTTATTCTCAAAAAATATATGAATTATTGGAAACCTAACAGACTTACTAAAATCTTGGTGATTTTTGAACTGAACTTTCCAAATTAAATCCCATATCACTGTTAAATTTTAATATTATAAATGGATTTGTATCTCCCTGAAAATAGAACTCCTCTGAAAAATTACTACAAAACATTCTAACCAAGTATTCAAGACAAATGAAAATATTTTTGGCTGTTATTCTTTGTCAAAAAACCTAGATAAACACAGGTAATGTAAACGCAAAAATGTTAAAGAGAACGGTGATTTGACATTGTGAAATATATATATTCTTTATGTATTTATATAGTATATGTAACTGTATTTGTATATACTTGTATATCTACAGATATATGTACATACAAATATAATGAGTATAAAACAAACTAAATTTTGACAGTTTCGGATAAAATTTTGGTGTCTCATAAAATCTTACATGGTAGTATTTTGATAAAATATAATATCTGATTATATAATGATTGTATTATTTACAAAGCATATAATTTTTTTCAAATTATATTAAAATATTTCATAGTGTCTTTCTCTTTTATTATTATAGGGACATATTAAATTGGCTAAATTTGGACTTTATCACATGACAGCTCATGGTGATGATGTTGATTTCCCAATAGGGTAAGGATATTTTTACTCTGAGTTATGTCTTGCACTTGGTAATCTTTGATAACACACGTTTTGTTAGTTATTTTTGATAATTGTTTTTTAATATAAAAGCAGCTTTTCTTTATTAATTCATATTAATTTCCTCATGTACTTTGTTAAAAAAAATATTAGACAATGCATTTTTCCCAATGTTCCAAAAATCCCAAATGTTGATCTTTCCATGAATTGGCAGAATGGATGACAGATTATTATTTACCTTCAAATACTTTCTAGTTAACTGTATATCATTCAGAATTAAGCAAGTTTAAGACAAGAAGGCTGATCACATTCTAAAAGATAGTGTGTTCACCAAGAGACTGAAAATCATCACTCTTGAACTGATTTCAATTTAATGCTTTACATTTAATTCCCTGATTTCTAAAATCTAATTGTATATTAAGATTCAAATTGAATAATTGTGGATATCAGAAGTAATGGGATAAATTCTATATCTGGAAGTCTGCGTTTAAGTTTAAAGAGGTTTATTTTATCATTTACGATATGGAATTTCAGATGATGTACATTGCCCTCCAAGAAAAAAAGGAATGGAAGTTTATTTCATCCCATACTGAGATACTTTTGATATAGCTTTTTCATTTTTAGACAAAAAGTTTGCAAAAATAGAACCAAAAATTCTTGTATTTCCTTTTTTAGATTCCTCAAATATTAACATTTCACTATATTTCCATTGCTTCTCCTTTTTCCTCTGTGATTATGTGTGTATCTGTGTATGGAATTTTTTTGTCTCATTTAAGACTAACACATGTAGTGGCTTTTTATTCATAAATAATTTAGTTTGTATTTCCTAAAATAAGGAGTTTTCATATATAACTTCAGAATCATGATCAAAATGAGGAAACTAAAATTGATACAATATTTTTATCTAACCTAGACTCTGAAATCCTATTTTTTTCAATTGTACTATGGTTGTTTTTAATAGTATTCATTTGTGTTTTGCTCTTTGGGTTTCCTAAAATCAATTCTGTTACATTAATACTGAGAATTCTGGTATGCATTTATGGAGTATGATTCTGAAGCAGAACATTTTTTGAAAATATAATGTGATGTTTTAAAAAGGCCTCATTTACAAATAGCACTTTTATCTTTATACATTTCTTTCTTACCTAAAGTTTTCATTAGTTAAGGCATAGATAATAACGTTGGGCTTTATTGAGTGAGGAAACATTTCTCAAGCACTTTCTCTTCTGCCTGTGGTATATACAAGAAGGTTAAAATAAGTTCTACCTTATGATGTTCATTGTTCAGTAGGCAGATTATTCATTTTGATGACCTACTTATTAAGGTACATAGATTAATAATCTTATAGTTTGGCAGGTCAAAATCTTATGGCCAACAAATAATTATTTGCATAAGTATAAAAATTATAATTTGTAAAATAGTCAAGAATTTCTAATTTGTTTAAAAAGTTCTTTAAATAGAGTAAGTTCTTGGTCTAGTTATAGCTTCTTTGTCACTTGGGATAATTGTCTTTTGACATTACTTTCAAAAGAGCTATAGTAAATGTGATTTCCACTGCCTCTACTTATTGTTGCAATTTACATAAAAGAAAACTCCAAAAACAATATACAGAAATTCAGATTTTTAAACTTTTATGGTACTTTATGTTTTAGCAATGAACAGAAGAAAGAAGGTGATTTTTCTTAAAGCATACCAAGCATTTTGAAGAACTACATTTGAATTTAAAAGGCTTAGATAGAATTGGTCTTGTATTAACCCTTATCCTAGCTTGCTTTGATGTCTGGGACCCAAAGGGTCTTACCAGAAAGTATCCAAGATCAAAATGTGAAACCTTAGCTATGAAAAATAAAGTGATCCAACAGCTAAGGCATGAAAAAATATTTACACCAGAAGAAGTTTGCAATTAATTCAAAAGACAAATATTAAGGAACAATAAAGTAAAATGTTACCATCTGTTTCAAAATATTGTAAAGAGTTAGAAGTTGGGCATTCGTTTCAGTTGGGCAGTAGCTTAATACCTTGTTAAAATAGCAAACATGATGAAAACCACGTGTATTTACCTCACCATTCATACACACAGCAAAGTTCTGGCAATTGTTGTTGAGTGTTAAAATGCTTTAAGAAGAGATGGATATTGAAGGAAGGTAACAATATAATTGCTGTTATATTTAAGAACAATTCTAGGGCTTAATTGCTTTCATTAATTCCATCTTTGATTAAAAGGGAAACTAGAATTTTTGGAGCAAAGGTTATCTCTGTGCTTCTATCAGAAGTTTGATATAGAAACTTATCTATACTTTTGCTTGATTTTTTAGTACCTATCTTTTTTGTTGTTGTTGTTTAGATGTACTGGAAATCAGGGATGAAAATGAACAGTTTGCCTGTTACTTTTATTATGATAAAATGATCATAACAAGTATAACATTGCATTTGTGTCACTAATACTTTTAACAGTTTGTGTGGTAAATATTATGCCTATTTCATGGATGAAGAAACCCAAATCACATATTACTGAAATTGGAACATAGGTATTATAACAGCATATCCAATGCTTTTTCTGCAAGATTTCAGCTGGTTCTAGAGATTTCATACATTCACTTAGAAGAACAGCATGGCCATGTGTGGTGGTACACACCTGTAATCTCAGCAACTAGGGAGGCTGAGGCATTAGGATCACATGTTCAAAGCTAGTCAACAACTTGACCAGGCCATAAGCAACTTAGTGAGATCCTGTATTAATGTACAAAACGTAAAAGGGATGGGGATGTGGCTTAGTTTTTAAACATCCCTGGGTTCAATCCCTGATACCAAACAAAACAAAACAAAACAAAAAAGTAGTATGATCATTTTAGGGTATAAAATCATAGTGCAAATTTGCATATGAGAGGAATATCTGATCAAATTAAAAGAAGATATTGATATCATCAATTCTATTAAAATTAAGAGGAATATAAAAACTTATACCCATTTGACTTTAAGTTATATTTTCTGCCTTAAATGACTTAAATAAATAGTACTGGCAATGAATGTGAGGAGGTGGCTATAGAAAAGAGAGATATGGAAGTAATATTTGAGTGCCTACTGTAAATATGTAGGTTAAATATACTTATATACATTTTGATTACAGTTGGCAGGATTGCGTAATCTAATTGAATTGAAAAATCCATATTGTATGCAATGAGTTTTTAATGAACTTCCCCAGCCAAATCATCACATATATGTTAGTACATTTTTGTTGTCGGGAAGAGTGTACTCTGCTTAATACCTGATAAGAAGTAGAAAGCAGAAGAAAACCTATACATAGGTTCCCCAAGACTCCCTTCTGTCTGTTTCTCTTGTGAGCCAGCTATATATCCTTACTATGTCATGTAATAAATCTTAGCTCTGAGCATACCTGTATACTGAGTTCTGTGAGTCCTTCTAGTGAATCTGTAAACATAAGAGATATGAGGGTGGTCTTTAGTACCCCACTACAACAATCTACTAGGGAAATAAGTAGAAGACGTGGACAGGCACATGACACGATAGTAAATTTAAGTGGCCAATAAACATATGAACATATGCCTCAATTTTACTAATTTTCAAGGATTTAAAAATTGAAGATGCATTGACATAGATCTTATCTTGCAGACTGTCAAACATTAAAATTTCTGTCAAATATTAAGTGTTGATGAAGAAGAAGCCAACAGGAACCATCATATGCTGCTGGTGGTGTACAGATTAGTATAGCTCTTTGCAAAAAATATTTGACATGATTTTAAAAAGTTGAAAGAGCACATATCCTATGGCCTAGAAATTCAATTCTAGTTTTTTACCTTTGGGAAAATTTCAGGTATACACCACACACAGATTTTAAGTGAAGCATTATTCATAATATAAAATGTAGGAAACATCTTAAATGTTGTTGATTTTAAATGGTAATGATTTATTAATAAAATAGACGTAAAAATTAATGGTATATGGCTACATATAGCAAAACAGATAACTCTTTCAAATTAATAATGGTAATTGATGAAGCAAAAGAGTACACTCAGCCTAATTCCAATACTATAACATTCAGAAATGTGCTCAACTAAACAATATATTTTAGAGGTATAATCATGTGGTAAAACTATAAAGAAATTCCAGATGTCTCTTTCTTTTCAGGGACAAGGATGGAAATACAATCCAGGAGAACCACAAAGAGAATTTAGTGATAATTTTTTCTTCACTTAAACTGCTAATTGGTACATGGTTGTTCATTAAAGCTTTATTTTTTACACCTTTTTCATATTTAATAGTCTTTTGTGTTTGTCTGATATTTACTAAAATGTTTTTTTTAATTTGTTATGTAGGTAGCATGAAGAAATATGAACTCTATGTATTATTTGTGAGAACATAAATTGATAAAACCTCCCTAAAGGGCAATATAATATAGTATAATTTATGAATTTGTAGTGATACTTCTAGGAATTTAACTGTCATCTACATATATATCTGATAAGTAGAATATTTATACTTATACTATAGTCATTTGACCATTGTTATAGCAGAAGGAATTTATTAGTCAGATAAATTGTGTATCAGTACAATGACATTATCAGCAGTTTTCAAAAAGAATGAGGGAACTCTATAGTTATTTTAAAAGGATGATCTCAAATATATTTTAAGTGAAAAACTGTGGTATGGTGTTTTGCTATATGGCATGAAAGGTACAGAGATAGTCTTCCTTTTCATTTTATACATTTTTATAGCATTGACATTCCTACTACTCAAAATAATATATACTGATTTCAAAGTCAAAATGATAAAATAATAATTTACTATTAAGAAACATAGAGGACTACAAGAAAGGTAATGTGTTAACAGGAAAGCTACCAATGCCTCAGAGAGACATGATTTTAAAATTATTGGCGACTCATATATGTACAATTGATTCATAAACATTGTATATTGAATTTAGAATTCTTCTTAGCCACAGTTGTTGATTTAATTGTGTGAGGCTTTTACCTGTCTCGTGACACTGATAGAAAAACATACTACTGCTTTTTCCCCATTATAGTTCATAGTAATTATTCATGATTTTAATGTCATTACAGGTATCCATCATACTTGGCACCTGAAGTAATTGCACAAGGAATTTTCAAAACCACTGATCATGTGCCAAGCGAAAAACCATTGCCTTCTGGCCCCAAATCAGATGTATGGTCTCTTGGCATCATTTTATTTGAGCTTTGTATGGTATGCATAAACAAATGTTAAACTCAATCATGTGTTTCTTATAATCTTTTTTTGGAGGAAAATTTTTTGATAATAATTGTTTTGCTGCACAAATGGATTAAATTTAAGAGAAAAGACTTAATTCTCAATTTGACTTCTTAAAAAATCCTGTTTGTTAATTAATTTACATATTTTGTATCTCTAGAAAATGTTTTGCTTTTACTAAATGTACATTTTAATTTATGTCAACGTAAATTGTACTGATTGTAAATAGTACTTTGGTATCTTTGCCAATGTTTACATTCTTATGAAGTATAAAATAATTACACTTTTACCAAGTATAAACAACTTTAGAAATATTGCACTAAAGCCTGGTGCGGTGGTGCACGCCTGTAATCCCAGCACTTTGGGAGGCTGAGACAGGAGAATCGCGAGTTCGAAGCCAGCTTCAGCAATGGCGATGCACTAAGCAACTCAGTGAGACCCTGTCTCTACATGAAACACAAAATAGGGCTGGGGATGTGGCTCAGTGGTCGAATGCCTCTGAGTTCAATCCCTGGTACCAAAAAAATACATAAATAAAATATTGGACTAAAATTACTTATGCTTTATATGTGTTCGTAGATTCTCCCTGCTGTGGTGTTCTTTCCTCCTGTTCTCTATTATTTCCTATGAATTCAATTTGTATGTTGGATTTTTAGGAAGCCTTCCCCAGACACCTTTTGTATTTACTAAAGGCTTAAGCTATTATAAAAAACAAAGGAATTAAAAGTACAATAAACTTAAAGAATGTAGATGTTTTTCTCCGTCATGTCCAGAGCAGGTAGGCTCTGCTCCACCGTATCATGTAGAAGCCTAGGCAGGCAAGGATGATGGTTTCACCATTTTCAATATCTGGTTTTCACAGTTGCTTCCCCCCCACACCCCCAGCCATCTTTTCTATCTAAAAGGGACAAGGAAGAGTGAGTTTAGTATTGCTGGCTTTAAGAATATGATCTAAAAGTTTCAAATAAAAATGTTTACTTTTCATTAGTGAAAGTTTATACTCTTGGCTACATGTAGGTAGAGGAGAGGTTAGGAAATGTCACCCTCAGCTGAATATCTAAATATTGAAAACAAATTATGAGAATGAATTTTGAGGAACAACTAATCATGTATCAATCTGTCCTCAAATTATCTGCCAGTGTTAGATATTCTGTCTTGTCTCCTTTCCTCCTTCTACCATAGCACTTTGGGCAGAAATCCTGATTATTTGTTTCTATCCACCAAGGGATTTTCCAAATATTTTGAAAAGTAACTAACTCATTGAGCTTTTCCATTTCTAAGAATTTGGTTGATGTTATTTTATTTATTTTTCATTTTGTGTGTTTAAGAAAAAATTTGATCCAGGTGTTTTGGAGCATGCCTGTAACCCCAGTGATTTGGGAAATGGATGCGAGGGTATCACAAGTTCAAGGCTAGCCTCAACTACTTAGTGATACCCTCTCAAATTAAAATCTATAAAAAGGACTGGATGCAGCTCAGTGGTAAAGTGCCCCTGGACTCAATCACCAGTACAAAAACAAAAACAACTAAACAAAACAAACTAATTTAATAGCAAATGTATTATATAAAAGTTATTGGAGTCCAAACTCTGTTTGTAGTCTGATGTTACAAAGCATAACTGTGTGACTGGGTAATATGTTAGTTAACTTTTTACTGTAACAAATACTTAAGATAATCAGTTTATAAAGAGAAAAGGTTTAGTTTGGCTTGTAGTTTGAGAAGTTTGAGCCCACAGTTGAATGGCCCTGTTTCTGGGCCTGTGGTAAGACAGCATGTCATTGTGAAAATGCATAGTGATGCATACCTCCCCACATGACCAGGAAGCAAAAATGAGAGGAAGAGAAAGAGGACTGAGGTCTCACTGTCCCCTTCAAGGATATGTTTCCAACAACCTGAAAACTTCCTGTAGTCTTCACTTTTAAAGTTTCTGTCACCTCCTAACAGTGCCAAACCTTTAACATATAGGCTTTTGGGTTCATTGAAGATTCAAACTAAAGCAGGTTTCCACCTCGCTTCTTAAGACTTGTATTCCACTTCCATAAATAAAAATAGTATCTATTAGTATGGCATAGCAAACTATTCATAAGTGTTATCTTTTTAAAGTAATGATATTAATATATTCATAACATGATGGCTTACATATTAGTATTGCATTTTCTAAGGGAAAATGCCAGATTTTGTTTTTGTCTAACTATCCAACTTTTTATTGTATGAAGATGATATAAAATATTATTTTTGTTTAAAATCACAGCTGAAATGAAAAAATTTTTAATATGAATGTGAAGTGCACATAAGTATAAAGATGAAGTATACAGATTTTCCTTTTTGCCACCATCCCAGATATATAAAGTCTTCACTATTGATCTGGGTAGGCTTTATATGAGTCATTCAAGTCAACAAATATCAATGACAACAATAATAAGGAATAGATAAGATACTTTATTTGAGAGCTCACAATTACATTAAAACATACAAATGTTCAAAGTAAATACTGAGAGCTGTGATTTCAAATTAAGTTTAATTCTAGTACAGGGCTTTATGGCACTTTAAGTGATACTCAAAGTGTGGGCATCTAGCTTAAGGACGGCAGGCTAAGTATATGCTTAAATCTTCTGCCTCATCAAACTCATTCATTTTTAAAGGATCTCTTTACCTATAGTTCTGATCTCAAGTGTTCAAGAACATTTTTTTTTATTAAAAAAAGCAAAGACCAAGTTATCTTAGTCTGTGTTCTACTTGTGTATCTATTTATAGGATCATATAGGTTTAATTCTTCTAATAAGTGAAATATAACATTAATGAAATATTTTATATAACCCATCACTACCTTTAGGTTATGTACATTTAATATTCCAATTTTACCAATGAAAAAAAGCAAGCTTAATGTGGCGAAGTAATGTGCCCAAGTTTCGTAGCCATTTGGTATTGGAAGAGTCAAAGTAGGCACACCATTATTCAACACACAATTTTTGGAAGTATATGATTCAAGATGCCATTCCAAGGAAAATCTGGAGGCAAACTAATAAGGAAACAATTGAAATATAATATGTGCATCTTTTAAAACTGTGCCAGGTACTATGGGAACATCAAGGGTAGCTGTCCGAAGTTACTATGGAAGGAAGGATTGTTATGGGATCTTTGTCAGTAGAGACAGTAAACTACTTGAATCATGATAGATAATAAGAATTATGTAAGTAGATGAAAGGCTAATATAGATCTTTCCCCAGGCACATCTTGGTCTCTTTATAAAATAATACTTCTTGACATAGAATACCTCTAGATAGCCAGGTACATGTGGGACTCAAAACTGAACAATGCTTAAGATGAAAGTAGAATGTACTGATCCCTGGACACATAAAATGTTTATTAAATAGTAAGCAACACTTTTAAAAATGTCATTTTGCTAGTAATTTTTCCTTTAGTTAAGATGACTAAAGTTTGATAAAACCACTGGAGATAAATGACAGCACCTCATAAAATCAGTTTCAGATATGGAAAATAGCTCCCTCAAAGAAAGGATATAAATAACAAGAATTTCTTTGCTCATTTTATTTAGGGAAGAAAATTATTTCAGAGCTTGGATATTTCTGAAAGACTAAAATTTTTGCTTACTTTGGGTAAGTGTCATGCAATTGATTATCTTTCCACTGTAAATATAATCTTTAGTAATTTGTTATCATGCACATTGAAGATGTGTTCTTTTGAAATAGTTAAAAGTCTCACTTCTTTAAGTTTTAAATGATCAGTGCTAAGTATTAACAGGAGAGCTCTGAAATGTATATAATAGAGCTCATTAAGGAATTTTATCATAATATAGCCAAATAAACTAATAAAAGTAAACTATGTAGCCGAGTGCAGTGCAGTGGCGCATACCTGTAATCCTGGCAATTTGGGAGGGTGAGACAGGAGAATCCTGAGTTCAAAGCCAGCCTCAGCAACAGGGAGGTGTTAAGCAACTCAGTGACACCCTGTCTCTAAATAAAACACAAAATAGGGCTGGGGATGTGGCTCAGTGGTGAAGTACCCCTGAGTTCAATCCCTGGTACCAAAAAAAACTACTTGAATATAAAACTATACTTCTCTGTGGCAGTTTAACTTCACAATATGTTTTAATTTTTGGACTGTCTTTGTGTTTGACTAATCTATCAATAACAACTCAAGAAGAATGTTCAGTTTTCCTTTTAACATGTTCATATTTTTTATGTATTTGAAATGCATGTTAGCAAAAATGGAATACTTAAGAATTGAATAAATTAAAAATGGATGTTAATTAAGAAAGAAAAATATTGATAACATTTTATGTAAAAGCAACGGATTGTTATCCAACTTAGGAGTTTACAAATAATCAGATTCACCACATTTAATTACAAAGATTGATAATGTAGCAATGAAGAAATCTTAGGAGATTGCTAAATGTGGTTTACAAACTAAACTTGTACTTTAAATCCCCAGAGAAATGTGTGTACATTCTTTAAATTGTATGTAATAAAAAGAAATCAGTCCTAAAATCATGAAAAACAGTCATCTTAAGAGACTGTTTTTACCTTTCTTAAATAACTGCTTTATGTCTATTTAGATTGCTATCTTTCTGTACATATAATTAATTAATATTTAGTATTTGAGAGGTTTTTTTTATCAAAACATGTAAGGAAAATTATCAAAGTCACAAGTTTTTTAGTATTCTAAGTGCCAAAGCTGTAATATGTGATTTAAAAAATTTGTTTTCTGATTAGTCTGATTTATGTAAGTATTTACATATTGGGGATTGAACCTGGAAGAACTGAACTACATCCCCAATCCTTTTTTTTTTTTTTTTGAAACAGGGTCTTGCTAAATTGCTGAGGCTGGCCTTAAACTTGTGATCCTCTTTTCTCAGCCATCTGAGTCTCTGGGATTATAGGCACATGCCACCATGCCTAGCTAGTCTGATAGATTTTAAAAGCAAAATTTATTCATATAGTGTTTTCTGTTTTATAGACTGTGTAGATGACACTGTAGTAGTTCTGGCTGAAGAACATGGTTGTCTGGACATTATAAAGGTTTGTCATTCATCAGTATTTTAGTGTGTTTGTACTGATTTAGCTGAATACAAGAGATTGGATAATTTATGAAGAACAAAAATTTATTCTATCACTATTTTGGAGGCTAGAAAGCACAAGATTATGGTGCTATCAGACTTAATTCTCTAGTGAGGGCTGCATCTGTTGAAGGGAGGAGTAGTGGATCCTCGTGAAGTGGAAGGGCAAGCTAGGCCAGTACTAGGTGAAGCCTTTTATGTAGGGGTCTTTATCCCATCCCCAAAAGGAGGAGCCCTTATGATCTAATCATCTCTTAAAGGTCCCATCCTCTTAATACAACTAACTTATCCATTAATTCAATACTTGAATTTTGGAGTGGACACAGTTAAGTCATAGCAATCTATTATGAAAATTTGTTTTGCATACTTGGGATCCAGTATCAAGCTATTCTAAAACTGTTTATTTCTCTTTAGGTACTTGCTTTGTCAGAGAGTGACATATTAATATAAATTTATATAAAGTTCAGATAAAGACTTTTTTAAAAACTTTAAACCTTCTAGAGAAGCTAACATTTGAGTAAAATATATTTCTGAAATGGGTCATTATAAATTATTGTTTTCTCTCTTTCTTTACCAGGAACTTCCTGAAAATGTAACAAATCTTTTAAAGAAGTGCCTCACTTTCCATCCTTCTAAGAGGTTGATATTGTTAAGACTTTGAAATTTTACTGATCCTAAACATATAAACAGCTGATTTTTTCTTTTGTTCTAATACTAATGAATTAAATATAGATATTGACATATATAGGACATGTACATGATTGACATTAGTATCATAAATCCAAGTGATATAAGGCTTTAATTTTTTATTAATAAAAGAAGAAATTTATTAAAGTTAAATCATGGTCAGAAAACTGACATATACCAAAATAAGTTACTAGTTCATTGTCTAGCCTCCAAGTAGAAAATCTCTGTGAAAAGTTGATATTGCTAGACCCAATCATAATATCAGAGAAATGAAAATATACTGTGTTGGCAGTATGTATTATAACAATGATCCTGGATAAATGTTGAGGTAAACTAATAATTGCTGATAATATAAAATGATTTCTTGTAAATTTGGTTGATTCCTTTTCATTTGAAGATGTCAAAGGCTTATAGCTTTTCCTAAACTCCTGACAATAATTCAGAATAATGTATTCTAATTTATCTTTATACAAACAATCGTGTCAAGTCAGAGAAAGGGTATTAAAACCATAATTTTGGGACAAAATGCCACATTAACTTAAAAAGGTAGAAAGCAAATTCAAAAGTTATTATGTTAAGATATTCCATAAAACAGGTTCATGCTAGTCAGGCTAAAAGTAAAAAAAATAGATCATGAGGTATAGAAAACACAACAAAAGTTTAAAAAAGAAGGAGTCATTGTCATTTGATTGTTATTTAAAGGTATACATCTATATTCTGCAGAGTTCTGTTTTTTTATGTGCTAATGAGACATTTAAGACTTGAGTATCTCTTTGAATGTGTGCCATTTTCCTAGGAAATTTCTTATGACTTTCACTCATGCTCTGTACTTTAAATTGTGTTTCCCAAGGCCAACCCCGGATGAATTAATGAAGGATAAAGTGTTCATTGAAGTGTCACCTTTATACACCTCCTTTATCAAACCTGCCAGTCTGTTTTCATCTTCTCTGAGATGTGCTGATTTAACTTTGCCTGATGATATCAGTCAGTTGTGTAAAGGTAATAATAAATAAAACATAGACAGTAATGTAAGACTTGTTTCTAAAGGAAGTCCCATCATTCTAGTTTCAGATTTGATTTTATCAGGAATATATTTTACATTAGTAGGATTTTCATGGATAGATTATTGAGAATTAAGAGATGATTCTAAAAGTGCTAAAAATACAGCTGATCCAAAATTGTAATCCTTTAAGTTCCTAATGTTTCATGTAATTTATTATAAATTACCTTTAAAAATTATGTTATTGACAGGAAGTTCATACCATTATATTTTGCATGTTGAAGAGAGTATCAGCTTTTAGGTTTTCATTTTTTAATCTTTTTATCATTGACCAGTTGACTGACTGACTGATTTAACAATACTAGAGATTGAACCCCGAGGTACTCTACCACTAAGCTACATCCGCAGTCCTTTTTATCTATTTTTATTTTGAGATAGGATCTAGATAAGTTGCCCAAGCTTGTCAGGCACTTGAAATCCTCCTGCCTCAGCCTCTTGAATAACTGAGATTATAGATTTTCATTCTTGTATAAAGATTACATCTCTGAGAATGTATGTTTTAGTGACAATAGTAAATTACTTTTATACTGAGAAATTATCATGACATAAGTCATGGCAGAATATATTTATTAAATATTTATTCAATATTTATTGATTGCCTACTATTTACCATACACTGATTCTGTAAGTAACATGCAAATGTGAAGGCAGGCAGGCATTTAGTTATATAATCGCTATTATAAACAAAGATCAGTATGAACATAGAACAATAGAAATAGTAGAAGGAGAAACTAATTCTATCTGGGACATCAAGAAAGACTTTTTAGAAGCAGCTATTGACTAGAAACATAAGAGATGAGACAGTTTTTGTTGGTTTCTGTATTAAATGCTTTTATCGGCTTTTACTACTTTCTTAATATAGAGGGTAAAAGTCTCAATTCTATACCTTTAATATAAGGGATAAATATTCCAGATTTTTCTAGTTTCTCTTGATCTGGGAAGTGGGCTTGTGAACTAAAGTTGACTAATGGGATCCATATAGAAGTCTGCTTGGCATGACAGTTTCTCCTAGGAAAAATTTCTTGACAAACAATGTACTATAGTAGTTCACCTTCTGTTTTGAATGCAGAAAATAGGTTTAAAATTTTGACAAACTTTAGCTGGGAGCAGTGGCACACACCTGTAATCCCAGCAGCTCCAGAAGCTAAGGCAGGAGAATTCCAAGTTCAAAGCCAACCTCAACAAAAGTGAGGTGCTAAAGCAACTCAATGAGACCCTGTCTTTAAATAAAATGCAGAATAGGGATGGGGATGTGGCTCAGTGGTTGAGTGGCCCTGAGTTCAATCTCTGGTACCCACTTACAAACTTTAAGTCCTGAAATTTCTTTAGCATAAGCCACTTTTAGTAAGATATTATTTTCAGCAAAGAACAAATTGTTATAAAAGATGAATTTGAATCTACCGATCTGGCACACTCCTGTGTGGGAGAAGGGATACCCAACTTTGTCCCATTCTAACCATCATTTTCCACTTGAAGGAAGGAAGCATTCTTGGTAATTGAAGTCCAGAAGCATAGATCCGATCATAGAACTATACAGCACTTTGCCTCTTCCCGGCCATGGAACCATAGACAACACTAGAGCTTACTAGAGTTGGGTATTTCCCAAATCTCAGGTCAGTTAGGCTCTAACTAAGCTTCTCCTGAGCACAGGCCTTGTTAATAAGAGTGCTCTGACATATTTCAAAATGGTTCCACATTCTCTTCCCCCTGCCAAAAAGCACAAGGGCATTTATTTCCAATATTTACTATGAGAAAGTAGTGAAACTCTATAAGTAAAACTCACAGAAATATGCGGTCCTTCTATGAATGGGTTCCCCTAAAGATTTTAACTTTCAGACTTTTTCAACACTGAGTACCCAGCAGTTTATCAGTTACAGTTCACATTTTCCTACCCCAGCCCTGGTTCCTAGAGTGTTTAGTACTCTTGAGTCTCTGCTTCAGTAAATTGTGACTCTTTGTATTCTACTATCTCTGTAGTATTGGAGGCTGTTGTTTGTCCTCTGTCCTTAGCTTTTTTGTAGATATGAAAGGAATCATTGATTTTTCAATATGTTTAGCTTTTTATTTGTTAGGTGGAATAGCAACTTCCCAGCTCCTAGCATGCATAACCAGACATCTGTTTTTTTAGTTTTTTACTTTTTTCTAAATGTAAGTTGTGTTGACATTTAGCAAAACAAATTGTACTTACTGATTCATTTTTATTTACCATTAATAGATGTAAACACTGATTACCTGGCAGAAAGATCTATTGAAGAAGTTTATTACCTTTGGTGTTTGGCTGGAGGTGACTTGGAGAAAGAGCTTGTTAATAAGGAAATCATTCGATCCAAACCACCTATCTGCACACTTCCCAAGTAAGGAAAGAAAACTTCTCTTGGAAATGGGGGTCAGGGGGAACCTGGTAATAACCACCGAAATAGTTTGGCTGATTTTTTGTAAACATTCCAACTAAATGATTATGCAAAAAATTGGAAGTCAACCCCTCTGATTGATCAGAGTTTCTTTCTTTTTTTTTTTTTTTTTTTTTTTTTTTTGTATTTTATTTTGGGACAGAGTCTCACTATGTTGCCTAGCTCATCGCTTTTTGCTGAGGCTGGCTTTGAATTCACCATCCTCCTGTATCAGCCTCCTGAGCTGCTGAGATTATAGGCATGCACCACCATGCCTGGCTGATCAGAGTTTCTAATTGCAAAGTCTTCATCAATATTTTTACTGTGTTTTAATATTATTTTTGATAAATAATTTGCTTTATGATCCATTTGAAGTAAAGTTAGTGTTATAGAACATGTGCACTAATTGATATTAATCCAAAGTGTATGTCAGAACAGTAATATTCAAAGTAGTTAACTTAATAAACTGGATTAGTATATAGTATTATAAAGAACTGTATGTTTTTCCAAATATACTTTCAAATTTAAGCTCTGTAGCCTCACTCACTATGCTTACAGTTGAGAAAAATCTGAAAAACACCAAGTTATTAATTAGATGAGAATTTAACTATCCCTAAGGGTGCAAATTGTCACAACTATATATTACTATTCTCATTTATCCAGAAAAATATGAACATGAATTTCTTTTCTTTTGATACTGGAAATTGGACCCATGGGCACTCTACCCCAGCCTTTTTTATTTTTATTTTGGGACAGAATCTCCCTAAGTTGTTGAGGTTGGTCTTGAACTTCTGATCCTCCTGCCTGAGCCTCTCTAGTCACTGGGATTATAGACATGAACCCAGAGTGAACATGAATTTTTTGAGCTTCTATCCATGTTTTAAAATTTTAATTTTGGATTCTAGAACAGGTTTGCTAATTGCAAATAACTTTTGAACCCATCTGTTCTTCACTTTTTTCCCCTTGGCTTTTTAATTTTGATTAATTCTTTGGATAGATCACTAGGTTTCCACTTTTTTCCCTCTTAAACTGAGTTTTAGATGTATTTACTTCAATTATACCACTCATCCATTGAAGTAAGTAAAATACAGGAATGAGGATGTTGGAAATACCAAGGAGAAATGATTTGAAAGATATATAGATTCTTATTTATTTACTTTTTGTGCCAGGAATCTAACCCAAGAGTGCTTAACCACTGAGCCACATACCCTGCTCTTTTGTTTTTTATTTTCATTTTTTTAATTTTCTATATGTTAATTTTATTTATTTATTTTTATGTGGTGCTGAGGACCAAACCTAGTGCCTGACACGGGTTAGGCAAGCACTCTACTACTGAGCCACAACCCCAGCCCTTTGTTTTTTATTCTGAGACAAGGTCTTGCTAGTTGCTGAGGCTGGCGTCAAACTGGTGATCCTCTTGTCTCACCCTCCTGAGTCCATGGAATTGCAGTCATGAGCCACCATGTCCAACATATACAGATTCTTCATAGTAATTCCTTGAAATTTTAAACAAACTCCATCAATTGTTATCCAGTATTCTTTCCCCTGAGAATTGAGAATGAGATGGACATGATAGCCCTAGCTTTATGTATGACTGCATGTATGATGTGATTCTTCATCGTGTACAACCAGAGAAATGAAAAGCTGTGCTCCATCTGTGTACAATGAATCAAAATGCACTCTGCTATCATGTGTACCTAAGTAGAGTAAATAAATTTTAAAAAAAAAGAATTGGGAACATGTTTTTTTCTCTTTCTCTTTTTCATTTTTCATCTATATAAACTTCAGGAATGAACACCTTTGTATAGTTTCAGGATAGTAAGTTTAGCAATGAAACTACATGAACAAACAATTGTAAATGATAATCTTGTATTCCTAAAATGCATGTTTTTTGGGGGGTAGTAATGGGATTGAATCTGGAGACACTTTATCATTGTGGTGTGTCCTCAGCCCTTTTTATTATTTTTTATTTGTTTTTTTTCTAAATTGCCAGGGCTGCCCTCAACCTTGTGATCATCCTGCCTCTGCCTCCCAAGTAGCTGGAATTACTGGCAATTGCCACTGCACTCAACTCTGCAATGCTTTGTATATAAATACTGTGTTCATACCAACTCAGGAGATATCTAAAAATAAGACTTATTTGGAGAAGTCTCAACTACCAGTTATACTTTAAAATTTACTTCTTCTTTTTTTGGTACTGGAGATTGTACTCAGGGGCACTCAACCACTGAGCCACATCCCCAGCCCTATTTTGTGTTTTATGTAGAGACAGGGTCTCACTGAGTTGTTTAGCGCCTTGCTGTTGCTGAGGCTGGCTTTGAACTCGTGATTCTCCTGTCTCAGCCTTCCTAAGTGCTGGGATTACAGGCTTGTGCCACCGTGCGCGGCTTAAAATTTACTTCTTCTTGATGAAGGGGTTATGACTTTGAAAATTCTATTTTCTAGAAGAAACAATGAATTGGATTTTATATGCTCATTATAATTATTTTTTAAAAATCTCTTTCAGTTTTGTCTTTGAAGATGGTGAAAGCTTTGGACAGGGACGAGATAGAAGCTCCCTATTAGATGATACTACTGTTACATTGTCATTATGCCAGCTAAGAAACGTAAGAAAAATAGTTTGCCAAATTTACTTCAGGTATTTTTTTTTAATACCTTTAAAGAAACACATGAAGGCTTGTATCCCTCCCTGATTTCATAAAATACATGAGAATTTCTGTAAGATGTATGCTGAAGAGTGCAATTTCTAGAAAATAGCATTTGTGTAACTTCAGCTTTACTATACATTGTGTGATTGTTCACAAACATGATTATTCATCTTCTCACCATCATTGGATAAATGTTCTCATTTCTCTACTTGGGGTTATCACATTTTCAAAATCTTGTTTTTGTTAATCTAATGTGATAAAATGATATATTTCAGTGACACTAATCTTAATCTTCTGATTTTTACTGTACTCATCAGTCTCTTCATTTTTATAGCTGTATATCTACTAGTACATATCTTTTATCACTATTTCTGAATGATTTCTTATTGATTTCAGGGCTTCTAAAAATACATCTGAGCTATGGTGTCTTTGTTGGCTATAATTCATGCATATATCTTCTAATCTGTTGCTTTTCTTAAATTTTTTTGATGGAGTTTTAATGAATAGAATTTGAAATTTTTATCAACATCTGTATTTCTAATTAAATATATCTTATTTGATATATTGTGCTTGTAACCTGTTTAAAGTTGTATCAATGTTATAAATACTTTCCTGTAATATTTTCCTACAGTTTTTCTGAAATATTTAAATAATTTTTATCACATTTAGTTCCTTAATCCACGTGAAATTTATTTCTAAAGTACTTATGACAAAGATATACAATGGCATATTTCATTCATAAGAAATAATCCCTTGTCTCATTACCACATGTTAAATAGATTAGTTTCTCCTGTTCTGATCTGTAATTTCACCTTTTTCGTATATACATGGATATGTGTCTGGGTGTTTCTATTCTGCTTTGTAAGCCTGTTTGTTTGGCCTTACCCAATTCCACAGTGCACCAGTCCATAGTTTCATATGAGGTATGGCTATGTTTCAGGGGGTGATCCTCAATTTATTATGCTTAAGATAGGATAGCAGCTCTTTAACATCTTACTCTACTGTTGATTTCTATTATCATTTTTACAGAGTTTCATTAAAATATGTAAAGGATTTTGATTGAAATTGCATTGAATTTATAGGTTTATCTGTAGGAAATTGATATCTTTAAAATATGGAATCCTATTTTATGAACATGCCATAGGTATAATATTTATTTCTTATATCATAAATTTTATTTTTAATGTCTGTATATTCATTATCAGATGCATTCTTATTGCTACTATCATAATAGAATGTATTTGTGTGTATTATTTTTTCTAACTTTTATTATGAAAAATTTTGGAGAAGAGTTGAAAAGATTTTGCAGGGAACAACTTACTACCTAGATTAGGGGTTGGTATGATCTCTTGGTCAAAGAAAGTCACGCCTATTATTTGCCTATTATTTAGAACTGTTTTGTGCTACATTGACAGAGTTAAGTAGTTGCAACAAAGATCACATGGCTGAAATAGCTGAAAATAATTATTATGTGTCCCAACATTTAAATATTTTGCTATATCCTAACCTAGGTACTATAATTAACATTCTGTTTTTATTGTCTGTCTACCCCTCTAGTGAATTATCCTGTCATCTTACTTTTTGTTCTTCATATTTCAAAGAGGGAAACATAACTATAATTTGACGTATACATTAACTAGAGTTAAATTTTTTTGTTGTTTTTTATTCTTTTTAAGGTAAAAATATGTATATGGTAAATGCAGGGCATTTAAAAACATGTAAAAAATCTAGTTTTTCATCATTAAATTAGCTTTATGTTTCTGTAGATATTCCTTATCAGGAAGATGAAGTTTCCTTCTAATTTTAATTTGCTGAGAGTTTTTGTCAAGAATGGGTATTGGCCATTGGATAGATCTTCCAAACAAAAACTTAATAAAGAAACCATAGATCTCAATGAAACTATCAATAATTTAGACTTGACAGACATATATAGAGTGTTCCATCCATCAACGAGTGAATACACTTTTTTCTTAGCAACACATGGATCCTTTTCCAAAATAGATCATATGTTATGTCACAAAGCCAATATAAAAAAAATAGAGATTCTATCCTGCATCCTATCCGACCATAATGGAATAAAATTACAAATCAATGACAGATTAAAAAACAGACACTACTCCATCACCTGGAAATAAAATAATATGCTATTGAATGATGCATGGATAACAGAAGACATCAGGGAAGAGATAAAAAAAATTCTTAGAGGCAAATGAAAACTCCGATACAACATATCAAAATCTTTGGGATGCCATGAAGGCAGTGCTAAGAGGAGAAAGTTCATTGCACTAAACTCATTCAGTAGAAGAAGTAAGAGTCAACAAATAAATGAATTGACTCTTCGTCTCAAAGCCTTAGAAAGGGAAGAACAAATCAACAGCAAAAGAAGTAGAAGACAGGAAATAATCAAAATTAGGGCTGAAATCAATGAAATTGAAACAAAAGAAACAATTCAAAAAATTGACAAAACAACAAGCTGGTTCTTTGAAAAAATAAACAAAATTGACAAACCCTTAGCCACTCGTAATGAAAAGAAGGAGGGAGAAAACCTGAATTACTAAAATTCGTGATGAAAAAGGAAATATCACAATAGACACTACTGAAATACAGAGAAACTATTTTGAAAATTCACACTCCAGTAAAAAAGGAAACCCTGAAGACACCAACAAATTTCTAGAGGCATATGACCTACCCAAACTGAACCAAGAGGACATACACAACTTAAACAGATCAATTTCAAGCCAGGAAATAGAAGATGCCATCAAGAGCCTTCCAACCAAGAAAAGCCCAGGTCCAGATGGATTCTCAGCTGAGTTCTACAAGACCTTCAAAGAAGAATTAATACCAATACTCTTCAAACTATTTCATGAAATAGAAAAGGAGGGAACCCTTCCAAACTTATTCTCTGAGGCAAGTATCACCCTGATTCCAAAACCAGACAGAGACACATCAAAGAAAGAAAACTTCAGACCAATATCCCTGATGAACATAGATGCAAAAATTCTCAATAAAATTCTGGCAAATTGCATACAAAAACATATCAAAAAAATAGTGCACCATGATCAAGTGGGGTTCTTTCCAGGGATGCAAGGTTGGTTCAATATA
>PVHX01003780.1:0-137170 GCA_004024805.1 Geosciurus inauris
ATAGAGAAACACTGGACACGACAGGGGGGAGGTGGGGGGCAGGAAAGGGGAATGGGTATAGTAAAGATGGTTGATAAAAAATATATATAAATATATATATATACTGTTCATTGAAAGTGCATATAAAGATGTTTAATATGAAGAATGTAATCTGCTTATAATTTTGTGCAAAGTTAGAAAAATTACGATTGTAATAATTTTTTTTTCTATTTGCCTCAACAAATGTTTTCAGTGAATAGTGTGTACAGCTTCTGAAAATTTTTTTTTTCTGTTATGTTTGATAACATGTATTTAAATGCAACTTTTGAGAAAAATAAATAAAAATTAAAATTAAAAAAAATAAAAATAAAAAAAAATAAAAAAGCCCTTCATTGTTACTAACTATATTCAGTTTTTTAGTCAATTAAAACAGTTATGATAGTTTTAAGTAAAATTCTTAGAGCTCCTTTAGCAGCTTTCTGAAATTCTAGGTTTGTGCTCTAATGTCAATTTAGGACTATTATGGGAGGTCAGTATTGAGGATACATGTAATCTGCCAAAGGAAATCACAGACAGTCATGTTAAATGTTAACTCTAAAACTCTGTATTAAGCATGTACTTACTGTTGTTGTGTTTTGACATTTAATGTGGTTATGTCTGATCCATGTAATATTGAGTTATATTTTAATGGAACCATGTATCAATTTTTTCTACAGCAATGTTTTTGTTATCAATAGTCCCCTTCTTCCTATCTTTAAAATAAATATTAGAAATAAATTTGATAATTAATTAATCTTTACCAGATCCTCCAGGGATTGATTTGAGTTATACAAACTACACTATTCATCACATGAAATGCTAAAATTCATTATGAAAATGAAATTTATTTTAATTGAGAATGTAATGATTACTAAATATAAGGAACTCATTGAAGCTGGAGTACATGGTTCATGTGTTAAATGGCAGTGTGCTGGAGTAAATGCAAAAAGCCATCACACAAAGCATTCCCATTCTGATGGGATTCCAGAGGGGTATCATCTGCCAGCTGTGTTTGTATGCCACTGTGATTAGGAAAGCCAGCCCCTCAGAAGGCAGTCGATTCTAGAGTCCTGTGGGGCACAGGGAAACTGGCTTTTTAACTTTGGGTTACATAGGGGAAACAGCCCAGTACCATAACCATTCAGACTAGGAATGGATGGTTTGACAAAGAAGCACTCTTTACAATTAGCTCACACTCTTGGCATCTTAAGAATGCATGACAAGTAAGACTTAGAAATAAGGAGGGTAAGATGTTGGTAATGGAGATTGCTTCCTGTTTTTCTTTAGTTTTCATCATCAAATAATTGGGAGATTTCAAAGATAAGAAATTCAGAAAACTTTTCAACTCTTACTGTGTTCCCTTAGTCACTCAAACTCCTGCTCTCTCATGCAGACTATCTTATTGTGCCTTGGGGGCATATTAATACAATTTAAAACAATTTAACACATGAACCATAGCAGTTTTGTTCACCAAGAACAAAACTTTGCCTTTGTAAAGTTAGCAGATACCAATGTAATAAGTCCCCTTAGGGTAGGTTTAAGAAAAGTTTTGTTATGACAATTGTGTTAAACCTGCTTTTCAGCTGATGCTTTAAAAAGTCTGAGTGTTCTAGGTGCTGTATCTAAATGTACTAAACAGTACTCAGGCTCCTTGACAAATGCTGTTCTTGGGAAGAGCACAATCCTTCTGCGAGTCTGTGTTATTTTTACCTATGAGTTGGCACTCCAGGAAAGAGTAGCATACACTTCATTAAGAACATTCATCTTGAAATCCATTCAGCTTTCTGATTCTTTCTTACCTCATTTTCAGGCCATGTTGCCAAGTTCTTTCACCACATGTCTAATCTTTCTTCCTTGGGACTAAAATCTAATCTTTTATGTAGCTTAATTTTCCACTACAACTGTTAAATTTTCTTTGGGTTCTGTAACAATGATTATTTTGTCTTTATGCCACTTTCTTAGATATTGTTCTTTGCCACTTTACACTGTTAGAACTTCCTTCTTAAATCATTCAGGTCTTACCCTATACTTACCCATCTCTAATACTTTTCAGCCTAATTCTTCTCTATTTGAAGCATCTCTTGGACTGGGGTTGTAGAGTGCTTTCCTAGCATGCAGTGAGGACCTGGGTTCAATCCCAAACAGCACGCGCCCCCCCCCCCCCCCCAAGGTATCAAAGCATCTCTTATTTGCCCTACATTCTCCTTCAGCCCCTTGCCTTCTTTTGCTCTATTCAAGTTTCAGGGCATTATTTTTTACCGACTTTCTAACCTTAGAATTAAGCCATCAATCTCATTCTAAATCTCTTTTAAACATGCTTAGTTTGTCAATCTAAATGCCTGGAAAATGGGACATTGGATACTGATACTCTCTCTGTATCAGATTCTTACTGATTTTCAGTGTTACTGTCAGCTCCATCTTTTCTTCCACTCCTTTTCTTTTTTTTAATTTTGAAATATCTTTCGGTTCAATTCATTTAAGTGGGTCCATCTATAGGCCAAGAGTTGATTTAATATTCTATAAACCATACAAAACATTGTTGGCACTTTGTAAATGCTAAAATAACAACAATAACAGCAGTAAAAATGTCAGTGTGCCTAAGAGAGTTGCCTATGATGTTAGAAACACATCTAGGATTTCTGCTTTCTGAGAGGGTAAATGTTAACCAGATGGGAATTATTGGAACTGAGAAATCATTTTCTTTTTGTCTTTGAACATTTCCTTTCTATGCCTTGAATTTCAAGTGATCGCCAGAAAATTTCCTTTGCTTCAGACACTACTTATTAAGTATGCACAATGTTCCAACTTAGAAATGCTTCCAAGAATAATACATGTTTTATGGTATGTTTTCCCACTTTTGGTAAGCCCTCCATTCTCAACCATGCAGACATTGTGAATGCATGAGCTATTTTATATTCACTGTGTAATACAGCCCAGAGAAGTACAGAAAAACAAAAGTTCAACTGCTCACTCAGAAAATGCTATATATTGTAAATTATGGTTAAATGCTTCCTTTGGGTTTTATTGAGAGCTGATAGACCTCTATCTTTGTCAGCCACGTTGAGTCCTCTTGTCTGGAGTTGGCCGGCTCCCTTGTATTCCAGCCATTCCTTAAGCTTGACAGCTGCATGTTTTTAAACAGTTGTGATTGGTGTGTAAAATGAAAAAAATAATCAGTTCTTTCCCAATATCTGTCTTTAGTTTGTTCCTTAATACTTTATTTGACCGTTTATTAAAAACTAAAATATGGACTCCTGTTAAGAAGTTGATTCCAGTGCAGAGGTTAGGATCGTCCCAAGATTGTGGCTAGCCTACCTTCTGACCTCAGCCATGTGGCACTTTATAAATCATGGTCATTTAGTGCCTGGAAAGTTTAGCTTAAGAGCCCAGCTTATGTACTCTTTGTTGGTTTGGGGTTTCATTAAACCTATTTTTCTGATGAAAATTCTGTTTTCTTGTAAGTTTAAAAGAAAAAACAATTTCATCAAGGCTGGTTTCATATGCATGTTAAGTTCCTTTTCTAGCCAACTATTCCCACCTTGGTCCTATAAAAGAATTAAGCCCTACAGAAAAAAAACCTTTTTTTCCCCCATAGCTTTATTGAGGTAAAACTGAAGTACAATAAAATGCACATATTTGAAGTATGCAATTTGATCAGTTTTGATATTTAATCAATATAGTCAATATAAAAAGCATTTCCATTAGTTTTTTCAAAATTTGAAATTGTGTAGACTGTGTTTCCTGCATGATTTATTACATTAGAAATCAATCACCTTAAAATATATAGAGACCCACCCCTACATCAACTATTCAAAATTAAATGGCACACGTATGAATAAGTATCTCAGAGGTCAAGGAAGAAAGTGCAAGAAAAGTAAATAAAAAGTACTTTGAACTAGGTGATAATAAAAGCTTAAAGTATCAGGATCTCTGGGATGAAACAGTGCTCAAGTGAACATTTATAACTTAAAATACTTGCATCAGAAAGAAGCTAGAATAACAATCAGATTGTTTTCAAATTATGTAATAGGAAGAAAAAAAAAAACTTGAGTGACTATCTTCACAGTTCTCCCAAAGATGGAACCATTCTAAATGCATAGGAGAGAAATTGGTTCATTACATACAATGATGCCTTAGGGTAGTTGTTCTCAAAGTTGATTCTTTCATCCCAAAGTCTTCTAGCTTCTTTCTGTGGGTCTTCAAGGTAAAATTGGAGAATCCATGTTGTAATTTCCAGAGACTACATGTTATATGATGATGTAGTTGGTCTGATAGTATGCTTTGTATATATCTTTTAAATTTTTGTTTTAATTCATGATTTTAATTTAATCTCCGAGTCAGTGTTAAAAATGCATCACCTATATAAACTAAATTTTTTTGCAGGTTCTCAGTAACATTTTTTTTTTCTAAGTGACATTATTATTATTATTATTTTTTGTTACCTGGGATTGAACTCAGGGGTGCTCAACCACCTATCCACATCCCCAGCCCTATTTTGTGTTTTATTTTGAGACAGAGTTTCACTGAGTTGCTTAGCGCCTCGCTGTTGCTGAGGCTGGCTTTGAGCTCGTGATTCTCCTGTCTCAGCCTCCCAAAGTGCTGGGATTACAAGCGTGCACCACCTCGGCTGGCTTTCTCAGTGACTTTTACGAGGAGCTCTGAGACCAAAAAGCTTGAGAGCTGCTGTTAGAGGGCTGTAAGACTTCCTTCTCTTAGAGAGCCCCTCACGTAGCCAGTAGTGAGCTGCACAGGGACCATGCAGTGCAGTAACCAATCACTTGTTCAGCAATCAGTTTTCAATGGAATTGAATTAAGTTCTTAGAGTATAACTTTTGAGGCTTTATTTGAGATTCTCTCCCAAGGTAGTGTTTGAGCATTGAATACTTTCTGGCTTGGGTCAAGTTTTTATGAGGTATGCAACTGGCAGATCTCATTATTGAGTCGACCTTTTCAGAAGTCATCCTTATGGAATGCCTCTAGCTTATTTGCATCACTTGGACTAGTTCTATCTAATAGAATAAGGGATAAATCTATATGTATGTACACACATGTACATATATTCTAGTAATATTAAAAATTTCTAATCATTTTTGAACAATAAAAAGAAATGGGAAATTAGTTTTAATAATGTGCTTTATTTGTGGGCTGGGATTGTGGCTCAGTGGTGGTGCACTTGCCTAGCATTTATGAGGCACTGGGTTTGATCCTCAGCACCACATAAAAATAAATGAATAAAATGTATTTTATTTAGCCTATTTTCCAAAATATTATCATGTTCACATATAATTAATGAAATTTATCAATGTGATAGTTTACATTCCTTTTTTGGTACTAAACTTTATAAATGTATATATCTTAGTTCTACATTATGTAGACTAGCCACATTATAAATGCTTGTTAGTCACATGTGGCTGGTGACTACTGTATTAGATTATACAGATCTAGACCATAATGTAATTATAGAACTGACATGAGAATGATCTAGAGTAGATAAACTTTTTCACAGAAATAGAGAATAAAAATTTTACAACAGATGTTAATGTAAAAATGTAGCTCCAATATTGAAAAAATTCACAGTGGCAAAACATCTATCTGCCTAAATTTTAAGACATTTTAATGAGAAGTAAAGCTTCTTTCCTTAAATGAGTATTGAAAAAATTTTTTCTATAGCTATAAAAATGTTTTCTCTTGGGCTGGGGTTGTGGCTCAGTGGCAGAGCGCTTGCCTGGCATGTGTGAGGCACTGGGTTCGATTCTCAGCACCACATATAAAGAAAAATAAAGGTCTATCTACAACTATAAAAAAATATATTTAAAAAAATGTTTTCTCTTCCTTCTTAAAAGCATACAGACCATTTACTATATTCTGTGAAATTATTATTCACGCATCTTTATAACCATTAAAGGGAAGTCTTTTGAGAGAAATTTAAGCTCTTGTGGTCTTTGTGTTTGCCGTCTAAATGATCTTTTTACAAAATGTCCATTTGTCATACCATATCCCTGAAATCTTACCATCAGGGCTTTATTTTTGATGGGGAATGGTGAGGAAGAAGGTTGGTTTGTTTTGATCCTAATAATGAACTTCTCCCTGTTTCATTGGCTTTTATTTTGCCACTCCATCTTGCCCTGTGAATGTGGTGTCAGAAAATGCAAGTGAATTATTGCCTGTTGTTGGGAAGAAATCACTTTTTTTTCCCCAACTCATTCACTATGAGCATTACTTTGCTTGCAAAAATGAGGGGGAGAATAAAAGAAACTGTGGTTTTAGAAGTGAGAACTAAAAGGAGGAAATGGCTGTTTTTTTCCCTTTCTGGAATGAATAATAAAGAACTATGACTTTGGCATGATCTGAATTTAATTTTTTTCCTTACCATATGCCAAATTAAAAGGAAGAGTTTGTTGAAAGGAAATGTCTTGAGGAGGGAAATTCTTAAGGACTTTCACAATCTGTATCTATTTAACAACATATTTGATGCAGTGCCATGTTTAATTAACATTAATGTGTCAATTCACAGAATCATGCATTTTGTAAGATAAAAGAATTCTGTGTAGAATAGGTGGACTTAGGAAATAATAGTCTCTTGGTAATGTGTTGGAAGCTGCACACGTGTGTGTGTGCGCATGTGTTGTGAATCAGATTTTCAGCTCCAATCTAAAGACACATTCTTTGAAAAAGTTTGTCTTCTATTTATCTACTGATTTACTTTTGCTGTAGGCACATTTTTCAAGCAACTAGTACATGCCTTAAGCTAAACCCTATGTTAGATAGCTTCCAGTAATCTGTAACTGTGAAAATCCTTGCTCATTGTTCTGTTCAAAATAACCATACTACATGCCAGCCCCCTGCTCTCTGACTTAGTATTTTCTATATTCCATTGTATTTGTTTGTTTGCTTTTTAGAAAACTTCCCTTTTCCAGTTTGTAGCTAAGGTAGGAGCTGAGCTTCAGGAAGTTGCCTTCCCCATTAAGTTGTCCTGTCAGGCAGTAGTGCAGTTGCCAAATGGCATTAAGTGTTCTTCTTGGTGTTATAGCTCCTTAGTGGGGATTGCAGGGGAACCTGGCCTGCTGTGAAGAAGCTGGCTGCTCTCTCTTTGGCACAGCCCTCAGGGTCAGGCCTTGCTGTGGCTCAGTCTGACTTTCCTGAATGGAATGCATTTTCCCCCAGCTCTGTTCCTTCCATGTTCTTCCCACATCAGCTGGCAGCAATCAGTTAGTTTCTGAATGTTGCCCACAAATTGTTAGCTATTTTTCTTTTTGGCCCCCAACTTGCCCCTTGAATAAAGAATCAATGTAATTCAGGTCCAGGATTATGTTGCTTAGTGAAGCAAATCTAATCCTTGCCAAAGATTGCCTAAAGTTTAGGGCTTGATTCTGAAAAACACTAAAATAACAATAGTAGTATCTGTAATTAATGTATATAGTAGGGTGGCGGCCCCCCCAATCCATGGGTGATACATTCTAAGACCCCTAGTGGATGCCTGAAACTTCAGATAGTACCAAATCTTATATATACTATGTTTTTTTCTATACATACATACTGTGATAAAATTTAATTTATAAATTAGGTACCATAGAGATTGATAGTAGCTAATAATAAAACAATTATAACAAGTATACTGTAATAAAATTATGTGAATGTTCTCTATTAAAATCTTGTACTACATGGGGGTGGGGAGCATGGGAGAAATGGAGGAATTTTGGATGGGGTGCGGGCCAGTGGGAGAGGGGAAAGGGAATGGGAGTAGCAAAAATGGTTGAGATGGACATCACTACCCTAGGTGCATGTATGAAGACACAAATGGTGTGCCTCTATCTTGTTTGCAACCAGAAATATGGAAAATTGAGTTTTATGTATGTACTATGACTTGAAATCCATTTAAATAAATTAATTAATTAGAAATAAATAAATAAATAAAAATCTTGTACTACAGATCTTAGCAACTTCAGCATACAATTTCTTTTCTTATTAAGATGAGAACTTTTACTATTCCATTTTATAGCTTCTCTTCTGGAAAGTGTTCATCATGCAATACAGTGCATGATTAACTCTTCTCTCTGGTGTCTCCAAATTGCCAGCATCACTGCTCTTGTGCTTCAGGACCATTAGTAAGTAAAATAAGGGTTTCTTGAACACAGCACTGTGATATGACAGTTGATCTGATAACCTAGTTGGCTGCTAAGTGACTAATGGAAGAATAGCACATACAGTTCAGATATGCCGGACAAGGGGATGATTCATGTCACAAACAGGATGACACAAGATTTCATCATGCTATTCAGAATGGTATACAATTTAAGACTTATGAAGTGTTTATTTTTGAAATTTTCCATTTAATATTTTTATTCCATAGTTGACTAAGGATAACTGGAGCTGCAAAGAATGAAATTGCAGATAAGGAGAGTACCACTGTATTGCATGCTTAACACTTTCCAGGTAGTGTATTAATCAGGTTGCCTTTATTAATTTAGTTAACCCTCAGCAACCCTTTAAATAAAGTTCCATTTTTGCCAACATTGTATAGATAGGGAGCTACAAAAAAATTAAATAACTTGCTTAATGTTACATATTAAGGAATAATTTAAAGGTTTAGATTCAAGTATCTTGACTTCAGAACCCTTGCTTTTGGTACTCTATTAAAATATTGGGCAAAGCTTCATCTTTGAGTGTTTTGTGGAATTAGAAATCTCACTGCACTGAAGAATAGACAGAAATTTATGTTTTTTGTCATAAAATTTCTGTTTGTCAGGCCTATTGGTGCATGCTTGTAATCCCAGCTACTTGAGAGGCTGAGGCAGGAGGGTGACCAAATTCAAGGCCAGCTTGGGCAATTTAGTAAGACCTTATCTCAAAGAGCTGAGGATATAGCTCAGTGGTATAGCGCTCCTGAGTTCAATCCCCAGTAATCCTCCACCCCCAAATTTCTATCTTCTAGGAAAAATTTATACTTACTGTAATCTCCCTCAAAAGATCAGAATGCATTTCGGTATTGTTATGGTTTAGATGTGGTGTCCCTCAAAAGCTCATGTGTGAGACAATGCGAGGTTTGGAGGAGAAATGATTGGGTTATAGCCTTAACCTAATCAGTGAATTAATTCCTGATGGGATTAACTGAATGATAACTGTTGGCAGGTGGTGTGTGGCTGGAGGAAGTGGTTCATTGGGAGTGTGGCTGTGGGGTATATATTTTGTAATTAGAGAGTGGAGTCTCCCCTCTCTTCCTCTCCCTTCTCCCCGCTCCCCCTCTCTCCCTCTCCCCCTGTCCCCTCTCCCCCTCTCCTCTGTGATCATCATGTGAGCTGCTTTCCTTTGCCACACTCTGTCATGATGTTCAGCTTCACCTCGAGCCCCGAAGAATAGAGAATAGAAATAGAAAAAGCTGACTAAAACAAGTATATAGGACTCTATTCCCTTTATGTGATAACAGATGCACTTTTTAAAGAATGTAAAGCACTCTCTCTCTCTCTCTCTATGTATATATATATATATATATATACCTTGATATTTATTGAATTATAATTTTTATTAGGTACACAGCATATAAGATTTTAATAGCCAATGTTATTCTCATAGATGATTAGATTTGGTTTTCTGTTTACCTTTGTAAAGTCCTATGGCTCAAAAAACAAATGAAATTCAGAGTCCAATGTGAATCACAGGCCTTACTGTACGACTCCTGCAATTATAGTGTAATATGCTCTCTTGAGGATGAAATAGTAAAAAAATTTGGTCATTTTCCTTGACGACTTCCCCTCTCCATCAATGCCATCAATTGATAGAATAAGAAAAAGATGGGGGATTTCAGCCACAGTCTTTGGTTTATGCCCCTATTAAGATTAACACTAGTGTTTAGTGCTTCCCAACCTTTTGCCCACTGAGACTTGCACAGAGAATTATATTTATTCTAGAGTCAACAGATATGGCTCCCTGAGACTGGAGGTGTTCCCTTGTCACTCACAACCCATTTCCAGCACACCTGATCATTGGTTTTTGAGTTTCTAAGCTTGTTAGGTATATGAAAGTATTCTGTACACTACAAAGTGCCTTTCATATTTAAGTTTTTTTTTTTTTAAATTAAGACAGGTATTTGTTCTATAAAGAGACATGGTTGTCATGATGATTTTGTTTGGGGAGCTGTCCTGAGAGAAGCAGGAGCAGATGCCACACCAGTTGCTGTAGTTAATGTTCTGTATGTGATCTGGCAGTAATGAGAAGTAAATATGCTAGTGGTCAAGGGTCATATGGCTCAAGATTTCTTGTAGGAGAGCAAGCAGTTGGTAAGATTCATTAATGATTCTGCTATTTCTCCTCATTAAATTCTCTGCTTTTCAGCCTGTCCCACTGCTCTTTATTGTTAAATTCTGACTTCTAGCCAGGCACGGTGGTACATGCCTGTAAACCAAGCAACTTGGAAGGCCAAGACAGGAGGATTGCAAGTATGAGGCAGTCTCAGCAATTTATTGAGACCCTGTCTCTCAAAAAAAGGGGGGTGGGGGGCAGGGTATAGTTCAGTAGTAAAGTGTCCCTGGATTTAATCCCCAGTACCACAAATCTGTCTTCTCAGTGAATTCTTTCCCTGTTTCTTCTCCTCCAGGTGAAGGTCATTCACCATCTTCTGTTCTGCCACAGAACTTGTACAGAGCCCTATTGATTGTGCTTGCAGTGTGATATTATCTGTATCACATACCTCTTTCTGTGCTGAATTGTGGATTCCTTGAAGTGAAGGCTGTGTCTGGTTAGCCTTGTGGCTGAAGCTACACCCAGTTCATTTCATCACATTCCACCAGTAGGCAAGGCCGTGTTCTTGGGGTCAAGCTGAAATTTCTTTTTGCTGTTCTCCCAGTAGTCTTATTCTGATATCTTGAAACAACTCCAAATAAAGTTACCTTTACGTTAGTCATTCATACATTTAAATAGCCCACGATGTATAGTTCCATACAGACTATTCCTCTGACCTAAATGTTTTTTTTTGGTACTGGGGATTGAACTCAGGGGCACTGGACCACTGAGCCACACCCCCAGCCCTATTTTGTGTTTTATGTAGAGACAGGGTCTCACTGAGTTGCTTAGCGCCTCGCCGTTGCTGAGGCTGGCTTTGAACTCGCGATTCTCCTGTCTCAGCCTCCCTGAGTGCTGGGATTACAGGTTTGCACCACCCGCCTGGTGACCTAAATGTTCTTATTGTTGAAATTTTATTTCCCTTGTTTTCCTTTTTCCTTAATAAATTTCCTTTTCTTCTCTCAGTGTATGGAATCTTGACATTTTAAGAATTAGAGAATCTTAGAGTTTGTCTAGTCTGGCTTTTCATCTAACTCATATTGATTTTGTACTGATTAATTAATTGAATATGAGATAGGCAGATTATTTTGGGAATAAAACAAATGTTTTGAGTATTTCACTGAGAATGATGACATTTAGTAGATTAAAATAAAGTTTTCATTTTCCTTCTGCTTTGAGATGTATGTGCTGCTAGGTGTCTTCAGAATGATGGACCAAAAGGAAAGACCTATTTTGTGCTGAAGTAGTTTATATATGGTACAGAAAGATCTTCAGATTATTATATTAAGAATTTCACTGTAAAGCCACATAAACTGGATCTGCCCCATTCTGACTGTAAATTACTTAATCTTGGGTTAATAACTTACTCTTGGGTTAATTATTTACTCTCTGTGTGCATTAAGGAAACGAGGGGCATGATAATATGGGTGTTATGAGTTTAAATGAATTACTACTGCAGGCACCAGGAATTACGGTTGGCACAGTGAACATTCTGTATGGCTACTGCCAGCACTACCACCACCACCACTGTTGAATTACATAAGCACCTGGCAAAGTGTGGAAAGCCCCTGTGAAAGTTTTGGTAGAATCTTACTAAAACATCATGTATCTACAAGAGACCCTATATTCTAGTCTGTGCACTGAAGCATGCTTTGACCCAAACTGTAACCGTATCTATGGAGTAATGAAATATTTTGCCATGGGGTTTTACTATATAGCCATTTAAAAAATGGCAAAACGACGCACTAGCTTTTGGAGTCCTGTCCTTTGAGATGAACCTGCAAGGACTCCATTTCCTGTCTTTTTAAAATGAATAAATTCATTTTCCTCATTGACATTCTGAAAACAACAACAACAACAAAACCTGGTGTTTTGTATTTTGTAAAATATAATGTTTTAAAGTGGGTTTAATTTATTTGAGCAAATGTTTCAATTTTGTTTTATTTTGTAGTTGTAGATGGACAGTATTCCTTTATTTTATTTTATTTATTTATTTTTGGTACCAGGGATTGAACTCAGGGGCACTCGACACCTGAGCCACATCCCCAGCCCTATTTTGTGTTTTATGTAGAGACAGGGTTTCACTTAGTTGCTTACCACCTCGCCATTGCTGAGGCTGGCTTTGAACTCACAATTCTCCTGTCTCAGCCTCCCTAAGTGCTGGGATTACAGGCTTGAGCCACCGCGCCCAGCTAGTATGCCTTTATTTTATTTGTTTCATTTTTGTGTGGTGCTAAGGATCGAACTCAGTGCCTCACACATGCTAGGCAAGTGCTCTGCCACTGAGCTACAGCCCCAGCCCCCGAGTCTTTTTACTTATTTATTTAACTTTTTTTTTTTTTTAGTTGTAGATGGACACAAATATCTTTTATTTATTTTTTATGTGGTCCTGAGGATCGAACCCAATGCCTCACGCATGCAAGGCAAGTGCTGTACCACTGAGCCACAACCTCAGCCCCCCTGAATCTTTTCTTTCTCTGCTTTCAGGTTGCTATCAAGATCATAGATAAGACCCAGCTGGATGAAGAAAATTTAAAGAAGATTTTCCGGGAAGTTCAAATTATGAAGATGCTTTGCCACCCCCATATCATCAGGCTCTACCAGGTAGGATGTATAGGGGTGTAGGGAATGGCTGTGAAGAACCAGGACAGGCTGTTGTATTGAAGACTGCCTTGGAAGAGAATGTGGATGGGTGAACATCTGTGGATTTTTTCCATATGTTCATCCTACTGTCTTCTGTCGTGTTTCTCCTGGCTCTTTATTGAAGCCTGCCTTATCCAGTCATGTTCTTAATTTGTTCTTGAAAGCTTGATGTCTTTCTCAGCAGGAATTGCACAAAAACATTATTCAGAAGATGATGAGAGCTTATTTTATTTAGGTCAGAGTCCTAAAACATGATGAGAAGCCCAAAAGGAATAGAGAATTTTGAGAGATAAAAAGAAATCAATATATTTTTCTTGCAAGATTATTTAAATACTGATTTCTGGGATTGTGTTATGAATTATGATGGCAAAGGATATTTTAAGTGTTTTCTTGCATCAAGCAAAACCTGCCTCTTAGGCCCAGGGTTATAGCTCAGGGCAGGAGCGCTTGTCTAGCATCATTTAGGAGGCACCGAATTCCATCTCCAGCAACACACACACACATACAAACAACCTACCTCTTTCCTGTTCTAATAAGGTCCTAGCTTTAGTTTTCCAAGGTAGCTTTTAGTTATTTTAATAATTCAGAGACAGAGTCCATGTCAGGAAGAAATTCTGTTTTAGTTTTCTTACCTTCCTAAGAAACATTAATGCTTTATGTGATCATCAAAATAATTCCCTATCCTTAAATGCAGATGCAGTAAATCTGATGATTTGAATTTGAAGCCAGATGGGAGCGGAGGACCTTGCCTTAGAGGGCTGGTGGAAGAGATATTTTGGGAGAGATGGGGCTTTGGGGTACTTCTCAAATTGCAGTGTGTTGGCAACAATGAGCTTTGCCTATGCACAGTGCCGGCCTGGCTCATTGCTTTCCACAAGCACAGTCATTTCTTAACTTCTGAAGGAAGTGGCCACCCACTCAGTTTGTTTGCTGTTGTTACTGTGCAGTAAATGCTTTCTGACCTAGACATGGGGCCATGTGTAAGACCGGAGAAAGCATGCTCATACCACAATGGGCAGGCTTGCTTTAGCCTGTTAGTTTTATGGAAAAGAAAGCATGTTGTGATGTCAGTATGTGTGGCTAAGGCTACAGCTTTAGAACTCTTCTCTGGCATTAGTTGCTAGAATGAATTAGGTCAGCAGGAACAGACCTGTCGAAATTTATCAGACTAAATTATGTTGAATAGCACTTACATTCTGCCTAAGAAGCAACCCTGTGAAAGTTTTCTAGCATTACCCGAGTACAGCTAGTAAGCTTACAGGTATCATAACCTTGACTTCCCTCCTATCTTGGTAGACTGAATAAACTTCTTGACCTCATCTTTGAAAACAAATCATCTTAAAAGTAATTGTAGAGCGTAGGGTGACCTTTCTGAAAAAGTTAATTTGTAGATATTAAAACTGAATTCTGCAAGTTTACCCATCTTACCCAAGATTGTACTTAGTTTATAAAAATTTCTCTCCTCTAGCCATGGCCTTGGACAGTGTCTTTTCATTTTGTTTTCTGGGCAGCTAGTATTTTTAGTAGGAAAGTTTAGCTGCCAAAGCGATTGGCAAAAAGTCTGCATGTGATATCAGATAGTTTTCAGGTCAGTTTCCTGAGCATTATAGAGTGAGCAAATACAGGTCACTATATAGGAAACAATGGTTTTTGAACTTCTAAAAATCTTAATAATAAAAGAATATTTGCTGTTAATAAAAGGCCAGGGAAAGACATAATATTACATTAATTTCTAAAGTTTTTTTCCCTAAATACCTTCATGTATTTAGAGCACTTGCTACTTTTTCTTTCTTTTTTGGTCCTGGGGATTGGTGCTTTACCACTGAGCCACATCCTCAGCCCCTTTGATTCTAAGACAGTGTCTCACTGAGTTGCTTAGGGCCTCCCTAAATTGCTAAGGCTGGCTTTGAACTTGTGATCCCCTTGCCTCAGTCTCTCAAGTCACTGGGATTACAGGTATGCATGACCAGAAGACTTACTTTTTGTCATGTAAGTTAACAGAGAGCTTAGAACATGTAACAAACAGTGGGCTGAAGCTGGGCACTGTAGCACACGCCTATAATCCTAGCACCTTGGCAGGCTGAGACAGGAGAAGGTGCTAAGCAACTCAGTGAGACCCTGTCTCTACATAAAACACAAAATAGGGCTGGGGATGAGGCTCAGTGGTTGAGTACCCCTGAGTTAATCCCTGGTATAAAAAAACAAAACAAACAAACAAACAAAAACCAGTGGGCTGGTATCACCAGGATAGAGTTTTTAAAAGAAAAAATGATCAAAAAAGAAAAACACAGCTCTTAGATTTAAAAACTTAAAATCATTCACTATACTCATAACAGTGGAGTATTATTAAGCCATTAAAAGAAGATCTAAACCTATACATTAAATACTGTTTATGTAGATATTAATATATAAAGATACAAGAGAAAGTAACTAGAAAATAATTTAATTAGCTACAGGATGGTAAAAGTCTAAAATTGTCATGTCAAATATGGTAGACACTAGCCACATGTAACTATTAAATGTTAAAATGTGACTAGAGTGTCTAAGGAACAGAATTTTAAGTTTTATTTAACTGTAACTTAAAATAAAAACCGAAGCAGTTTATAATTTATTAAGATAGTATTTTGGACATACTGGGGTAAATAGAATATATTATTGAATTATTTCCCTCCCTTTTACTTCTTAAATATGGCTACTAGAAAAGGTAAAGGTATATATGCAGCTCATATGTTTTTTATTGTATAGCATTGCTTTTGAAGGATGTATGATAATTATTAACTATATTCTTCTGGGGAAGTGAGATGAAGGGGATTGGTAAGAGGAAACTCTTTGGTTTCTTGTTTATATACTGGATATTTAAAATGTTTATGATGTGTAAGGTATACTCATGTATATTACTTTGTTTATAGAATGTTTGATGAGAAAAGTAAAAAGGAAGAAAGGAGTGACAATGTACTATACCAATTTTTATTTTAAAATCTAGCAAACAGGGACCAAGACAGATACAGATGGATAATTTATAGTACTTAGAGAGTTGATATTTAATAAAGATATAGGGAAAATCAGTGGAGGAGAAAGAGATCAGGAGGGAGAAAGGAAGGACAGGAAAGGAGAGGAAATATGGCATGAATTTAAGAAAAATCACATGTGCATATATAAATATATCACAGGGAATTTCACCTTTATGTGTGTGTGTAAACCACCAATAAAGGATGGATAAATGAGTGAGCAAGGGGAGGATCAGTGGAGCGGAGGGTGGGGTAGAGGGAAGGGTGAGGAATAGCGACTGAAATGAATGGGTCACATTCCAGGCATATATGATTTTGTTGGGATGAACTGAGTTACTATATGTAATTACAATGCTCTAATAAAAAAGAATGAGAAAACACACATGGAAAAAAGAGTTGATATTTTAAATTATTTCTCCCTTTTTTGAATAAATGGACAGTGGAAAGGAAAATTATCATTTTCACTTAAAAATAAAGTCCTATGTGATCTTTGCACAGTTCTTAAATGATTCCCTTTTGTTTTTCCTAAGGCTTTTTAGTTAGGTTTTTGGTGGGACATTTTTGAGCTTTAAGTGATTGATGTTGAATGTGAACTTTTAAAGTTCTTAGCAGTTCCTTTGCTTCCCAGTTTTGTGGAGATAAACAGATTGCATAAACCTATGGAATGACAAAAGGATTCTGTCTTTCAAGTAGTAGATGTTTCTTACTTTTGGGAATTTGGATATCTATTTTCTTCCTTTCTTAACATCTATACCTGTCCCCCAATGCTTTAAATTCCTTTAAGCAGTGTGCTTATTAATATTCCATTGCAAATGAGAAAAGAGGATTCATTAGTTTCTCTTCCTATGATATCAGCCTGTCATTTGTGTCACTGTCACTTTCCTGCTTTTGCACCAGGTTATGGAGACAGAACGGATGATTTATCTGGTGACAGAATATGCTAGTGGAGGGGAAATATTTGGTAAGTACATTTATTGCATTCTTTAAACAGTTATTGAGCACACCATGGCAAACCTAAAATAGCCTTTCAATGCCTTTGTCACTTGAGCAGCTGTCACTTGATGCTGTCCTCAGTACTGTCATCTTCTATCAACAAAATAGTTTAATTTTTTTATTCACTTAGTTAAATCCCTGTAACATCTTTTTTTCTTAGCAAAGATATTTTGTTTATTTCAATCAGGTTTGACTGTTGAGATTAAAGATCTCCAAAACCAGACGTTCCTTCTGATTGTGTGACTGAAGGTCTCTCCTGTTGTCAGGTTCTGACCAAGGTTACCAAGCATGACAGAACTCCCACAAGTGTGCGGGCCTCTGTTGTGTGAGAAGGCAACATGTGGAGCAGTCTCACCCCAATGCATTCTTTAAACTTGGTTTAAATATAGCATGTAACCGTATTCCTTACCCTGTGCTTACATTTCCCCTTGAAGATTCGTTAATTTGGGGGTTTTGTCTTCAATAGATATTTTTTTTCTCTTATATTTGGCTTTATCACAGCATCAGAAATAAGTAGGAGAATTTGTTACTGGCAAATTTGACTTTTTGAGGCACTAAAAACTAGCAAAATAATTTTCTTTATTAACATTGGTAAATGGAACCCAGTAGAGGTAAAGGGTAAACTTTCAAATCTAAATTCATGTGTCTTTTTTTTTCTTTTGGCAACTAACTGTAGAGAAAGTTCTCTTTTTATGTATTTTAGGTTTGTCTAATTACTTAGATTTGTTTTTAATTTTATAAATATGAACACTTACTAATTTAAAATATATTTAAAAGTATATAATCACTTTTAAAGTGGAATATTCTTATTAATGATAGAACCATTGTGACTGCATGGAATGTGTACCTGTGTGCGTTTTAAAGTTTGCCCAGCAATCTAATATTTTTTGTGTCCAAAGTAGTTTCAGGATAGTGCTAGTCCTTTTTAAAGGAGAACCAGACATTTCTTAATTTTTTTCTTTAATTGGCTTCATTGATGGACTTATTTTATACTAGATCTAGTAGTGAAGGAATGAAATTTATAATGAGAATATAGTGTTGGAGGGGATCCTTTGTTTCAAAGAAATGAATACATTAAAAGGTTTGAAGAATAGTGTTACATGTCAAAAAGAAACCAGCTTGAGGACCAAATCTGTAAACCCTACAGGTTAGAGCTGCAGAGTTGATTATGGAAGCACGATTGACTTGTGGAGACCACAGGCATTTTCCTGGAGGGTAATGTTTTATGGAAGTTCATGAACCAGAAAACGAAAGTTGTGTCAAGAGACTATTTGGAAGGAGAGAAAAAGAGCATCTGCGTTGCTAGGAAGTACACTATGGCCTGACCTGTCAGGCCAGGTTATAATGAAACTGGTTTGATTCAGATGGCAAATGTATGCAAGAGCAGAGGGACAACTTTCATTATCTATGTACCATGTTTTTTTTTTTAAATAAGTTATGTTCCATAAGAAAGCAGAACAGCTCTCAAATCTATGAGCTTCCTGTTGACTATTTTATCTCATAGAAAGACATTTAGTGATGGAGAAGTGGTAATAATCTTGGAAGAAAGATTGTGTCATTATAATAACTATCTAAGAACTAAGCCCAGATAACAGATCTACCCTGCTCTTTTGGAAAGTGGAGCTAATTTTATTTTATTTTATATGAGGAATAAAGTGGCTCAGTGCTTAACCACTGAGCCATATCCCCTGCCCTTTTTATTTTTGATTTTGAGACTGGGTCTCACTAAGTTGTTTAGTGCCTTACTAAATTGCCGAAGCTAGCTTTGAACTTGAGATCCTCTTGCCTTAGCCTCCCGAGTGGCTGGGATTACAGGCGTGTGCCACTAAGCCTAGCTTGAAAAGCAGATTTTATTTTTTTATTTGTTCTTTTTAGATATACATAACAGTAGAGTATATTTTGACATATTATATATACATGAAATATAACATTCTAATTAGGATCCCATTCTTGCAATTGTACATGATGTGGAGTTCCATTGGTCATGTATTCATATATGAACATAGGAAAAGGTATGTCTGATTCATTCTACTGTCTTTCCTATTTCTGTCCCCCTTCCCTTTCCTTCATTTCCCTTTGTCTAAATCCAATGAACTTCTGTTGTTCGCCTCCTCCCCCTTGTTGTGTGTTAGTGTCCACGTATCAGAGAGAATATGCAACCTTTGGGTTTTTGGGATTGGCTTATTTCTTTAGCATGATAGTCTCCAGATCCATCCATTTATTGGCAAAAGTCATAGTCATTCTTTGTGGCTGAGTTAATACTCCATTGTGTATATATACTGCATTTTCTTTATCCATTCATCTATTGAAGGGCATCTAGGTTGGTTCCATAGCTAAACTATTATGAATTGAGCTGCTATAAACATTGATGTGGCTGAGACCATAGTATGCTGACTTTAACTCCTTTGGATATATACCATTTGACCATTACTAGGTCAAATGGTGGTTCTATTCCTAGTTTTTTGAGGAATCTCCTTACTGGGAAAGCAGATTTTAAATGCACAGAGAAGGTAACAGTCCTCTGGTCATAGACTTTGTAGGAATGTAGCTCAAGGGAGGCAAACAGAATGTACTTTTTTTTGGTACTAGGGATTGAACCCAGTGGTGCTTAACCACTGAGCTACAACTCCAGTCCTTTTTACTTTTTATTTTGAGACAAGTTCTCACAAAGTTGCTGGGGCTGGCCTTGAACTTGTGATCCTCCTGCCTCAGCCTCCCGAGTCACTGGGATTACAGGTGTGCCCCACCAAGCCTGGCTCAGAATGTACTTTTTTTTTTTTTTTAAATATTTTATTGTTGATGGACACAATGTCTTTATTTTATTGCTTTGTATGTGGTGCTGAGGATCGAACCCAGGGCCTCACGTATGCGAGGCAAGCGCTCTACCACTGAGCTACAATCCCAGCCCCACAGAATGTACTTTTGATAATGTTATTTTTTTAAAAAAAATATGTTATAGCACATTATATAATGCCCATGTAATTACATAAGATTAAATACGTTGTTGATATTATTTTAAAAGATCCAGATGAGGAAGAAAATGTTGCAGTACCCTAAAGAAATCATTGAGATTGCACAAGGATAAAACTATCTCATGAGCTCTGGTCTTGTGAGCTTTGTTCCTGTATAAAAGATGAAAGGAGGAGATACATAGTAAAGAAAATCGGCTTTAGAGGTAGTTAGACTTAGGTTTGAATCTAATTTCTGCCACCTATTTGCTCTTTTACCTGGGCAAATTACCAGTGATTCTGGTATTTGACCTCAAGTCTATAAAAGGCCAGGTCTACGATATTTTCTTTATTTTATTTAATTTTTTTAGTACTGGGGATTGACTCAGGGGCGCTCGACCACTGAGCCACATCCCCATCCCTATTTTGTGTTTTATTTAAAGACAGGGTCTCAATGAGTTGCTTAGCACCTCGCTGTTGCTGAAAAGTGCTGGGATTATAGGCATGCGCCACTGCACTCAGCTTTTACTTCATTATTATGTAGAGGAAATGAGACAACATGCATAGAGCCCTAGCACTTGCTTCCTTTTACCTTTATGTTAAAGAACAAGCAGGAGATCAATCTCTGGCGTAACTGTGTAAGGAACTTTGCTGGTTCACTGCCCAGTGAAAACTATTATAAAATGAAAACCAGGCATTTTAAAGTCTATGAAAGTGGATCTAAAGACAAACAGCAAATGAAGAAACACTCAAGAACATCTATGAATATTTGGTAAGAAATAAGATAATCTGTGCTGTTTGAACCAATACTGCTCTCTTCTTTCTACTTGTGGGCTCAGTGAGGTGGGAGGTAAACTCTGGTTCAGTCTTATGCAGCCATGTCTCCTCTCTACCAGCACCTTTCCCAGGAGGAGCAGGACACTGGTGTTTGTCATCCTTTACCCAGTGACTTTTTTGCTGAGGAGTCCTGGGAGACTGTGGTTGAGAAGTGGGGACTCCCTTCTTCTGCCCAGGCCTACTTGTGGAATTTGATTGTAGCATGCTGAGAATACTGGGACACAGATTACTCTTGCCTGGGGTCATAAGACTGTGGTTTTATGCCAGGAGAGGCAAACTGAGAGGACCTCAGACTGTTATCTCTCTTTCCTTCTCCTGTGCTCTCCTGAAGTGTCCCTCAGCAAGAAGTTTGCTGGCATCCCTACTCCCAGCTCCAGAAGCTTGTCTCAAATATTTTACCTGGGGAGAAAAACAGAAAAACAGAAAGTAATTTCTTCCCAAAGGAACTGACTTCATTTGCAGGGGAGAGTAAAGAAGTTCAAGGCAGGAACAGTGAAAGTTATGGTAAAATACACTAGAGAGGACATTCAGGACACAATTTAAAAACTGTCAATTTGCTATTTTGCAGGAGAAAAACAGGCAATAAGACACTTAGAAAGTGTTTTCTTAGAGTCAGAACAAAAAGTAAAAAATACTGATCTTAGTTAGACACTATTCCTTCTAAGGATCCATAATTTGATAGTATTATTCTTAGTCTCATTTCTGCCCGAGGACATTGTTTAACAATAGAGCAATCAACCAGCAATTAGTGGAGTTTAAAAGTTGGATTTTGTCTGGAAAAGAAGCAAAGAGAGTCCTACCATAACCACTGTGCTCCCTGGGTAACTGTGGGCATGGCAAAGCTTTCTCTCCCAGAGGAATAATACCTGAAGCTAAACATTGTGTATGTGGAGGAATGAACTTCATGGAAAAAATCCAGCTAGTTACAAAGTAAGTGAATGAGCAAATAACAATGATAAGCCCCTGAAAGGAAGGAGAAGTGTACCAGTACCCAGAGGTGCTCTAATATATTATCTAAAATGCATAGTTTCCAATATTAACAGCAAACCATAAAGCATACAAACAGGAAAGTATGAACTGTATAGTGGACAAAAAGTGGGCCACTAAAACTGCCTGTTAGAGAGAAACCAGATGTCAGATTTATTGAGGAGTAAGAAAGAAGGAAAAAACCTTTACAAGACCTTATAAACATGGTCACAGAAATAAAGGAACTTATAATTTAAGTATTAAAGGAAGATATAACAATAATGTTGCTTCAAATAGAGAATACCAGTAAAGAGAAATTTTGAAGCAAGAACCAAGTGAAAATTATGGAGTTGAGAAGTAAAATAAATGAAATAATAAATTCATGAAAGAGACTCAACCATAGATTTAAAGTGACAGAAGAAATAAAAAGCAAACTTGAAGACAGATTGATATAGATTATGCAAACTGAAGAATAAAGATTTAAAACAATGAAGAACAAAAAATAGAACTCCAGAGAAATGTGGTATGTCGGTCAGCTTTGTATCACTGTGATAAACACCCAAGAAAGACAGCTTATAGGAGGAAAGAATTATTTTGGCTCATAGTTTCAGATCATGGTATTTCATCTTCATTGCTTTGGGTCTGAGATGAGGCAGAACTTCATGGAGGAAGTATGTGGTGGAGGAAAGCTGCCTAGCTCATGGCAGCCAGGAGGGAGGGAGAGAAAGGGCTACAGTGAAGATAAACCCTTTAGGGTGGGTTCCGGTGACTACTTCCTCTAGCTTCTTCCTATCTCCCAGCAGTCCATTCAGCCCTCAATGGATTAACCCACTGATGAGGTTGGAGACCTCATGATCCAGTGACTTCCCCCAAGCCCCACTTTTGAACACATGAGACTTTGGGGGACATTCCAGATCCAAACCATAACAGTGTGACACCATCAAGTGCACCCATATATGCATAATGGGGGTGCCAGGAGGCACAAGAGAGAGGAGGAAGAAGAAAAATGTGTGAGGAAACAATAGCTGTGAATTTCACAAATTTATTGGAAAACTAGAACCTGTATGTCCAAGAAGCTCAATGAAATTCAAGTAGAATAATCACAGAGATTGACTAGTAAACACATCATGGTTAGAATGACGAAAGTCAGAGACAAAGAGAAAATACAAAAACCATCAAGGGAAAAATTATGCACCACTTAAAGGAAACTCCTGTTAAGAGTAGCAGCTAACTTCTCAGCCAAGACAATGGAGATCAGAAGGCAATGGGATAACATTCAAAGTGCTCAAAGAAGAAAAAATCTGTTAACCAGACTTCTTTATCTTAAACTGTCTTTCAAAAAGGAAAGTAAAATAAAGATTTTCCCCCCAGTAACTAGTTTTTTTTTTTTTTGCTGACAGATCCACTTTACAATTACAAGAAACACTAAAGGAAGTTCTTCAGTCTGAAAGCAAAGTGACTCAGCTGGTAATCTGAATCTACCCACAAGATTAAAAAACAAATGAAAAACCAAAAAAAAATCAAAAACCCAACACCAGGGGGGGTAATTTTATAGCTATAAAAGGAAAGATGTGTATTTTTTCTCCTTTATTCTCTTAGCCTGTTTAAAAAGCAGTTGTATGAAATGGTTAGGCTTTTAATGTGATGTATTTGTAGCACACCAGCACATAAAAGCACAAAGGAAGTATGCAGGAGAAAAACTGCATTGGCCTAAGGAAATCTTTGCAGTTGCTTCAGTAATAAATACATCAATATTGTTTGGTTTGTAATATTAATAGATGTAATGTGTATGCAATACTATTGCAAATAGGGGGAAGAGACTAGAGATACAAAGGAGGGACATTTCTGTGTATCACAGGGATTAAGCTTGTATAAACTGGAAGCCCATTCAGAGGCATAATGTAAGACTAGTATTTTGGTAATACTAGCTCTGATGAAAAAAACAACAACACAAGGGAAACAGTTTGAACAGGAAGCAGGGTAATTGGGAGAGAATTCTCCATGGATATCTCACATTTCTTAATGTCTTGTAGCAAGGCACTGAGGTCCTTTGCTGTAGATTCTATTTTTAAGGATGTTTGTATAGTCTTGAAAAAGTGTGTCTCCCTTCAGAGTGTATCAATAGGTCTGTTTATAACCCATTGGAAAATATTTGAGTTCCCTCAGGTTAGTGTTCCTCTCCTATAATGCATTCACCTTTGTGTGTAGGTGTCACCTGGCTCTCTTTGCATTGCCCTAATGGGAATTAGGGCTTGCAGAACTGAAGCAAATATGTTGATGTTTGTGTGGCTTGCTGTGCCTTAAGTATAACAACAGCCATTTTTCTCTGAACTAGGAGTCTCGTATCTTCTGCTAGCATCCATGCAACTGTGGCAGATTAAGTTGTTAGCTTGCATGTAGGGTGAAATCTCAAATCCTCTTAGTACAAGGAGCCTGCTTTTTCAACAGGCTAAGAGAATAAAGGAGAAAAAATACACATCTCTTCTTTTATAGCTACAACATTACCTCCCCTGGTGTTGGATTTTTGATTTTTTTGGTTTGATTTGGTTAGATAGGAGACTTGATTATGGGTTAAGATTGAAGATACAGGAGTGAAGAAGAAGAGTTTGATAATAATTGAAATGGGAAATATAATGTGTATAGCAAGACCCATAGGAGGTGACTGAGCTATGAGCTAGTTGCAAGGAATTGATCTTGCAGAAGAAAATTAAGGATACATGTGGCTGTAGTCAGGCAAAAGAATGTGAGGCAAAGTATTTGTGCCTTTTGTTTTTGGAGTAGGAGGCTAGGTCAGAAGCTGAGAGTTAAGGGTGAGAGGGTAGGGACATGGACAAGAGTAGAGAATGTGAAATTAGCTGCTGGGAGATGCGAAGAAGGAAGTGATCAAGAATAAAAGTACCGGGCTGGAGTTGTGGCTCAGTGGTAGAGCGCTTGCCTAGCATTTGTGAGGCACTGGGTTCACTCCTCAGCACCACATGTTTTAGTCAGCTTTTTCACTGCTGTGACTAAAGGACCCGGCCAGAACAATTGTAGAGGAGGAAAAGTTTATTTAAGGGCTCATGGTTTCAGAGGTCTTAGTCCATAGAAGGCCTGCTCCATTCCTCAGGGCTCCAGGTGAGGCAGGACATCATGGTGGAAGACTATGGCAGAGGGAAGCAGCTCACATATTGATCAGAAAGCAGAGAGAGACTTACCACATAAAAATATATACCCAAAGCCCCATCCCAATTCCCACATCCTCCAGCCACACCCTACCACTTCAGTTAATCCCTAACGAGGGAGTAAATCACTGATGGGGTTAAAACTCTCACAACCCAATCATTTCTCCTCTGAACCTTCTTGCACTGTCTGACATATGAGCTTTTGGGGGATACCTCACATTCCAAACCATAACACCACATAAAAATAAATAAATAAATAAAATAGAGGTGTTGTTTCCATCTGTAACAACAACAACAACAAAGTACCCATGTTTATAGTAACACAGTTCACAGTTGCCAGTTATGGAACTGGCCTAGGTGTCCTTCAGCGGATGAATGGATCGAGAGAATGTGGCATAAATACACCATGCCATAAAGAAGAAAGAAATAATGTTATTTGCAGGAAAATGGATGGAACTTGAGAGCTTTATGTGTAAGTGAAATCAGTCAAACTCAGAAAGTCAAGGATCATATGTTTTCTCTTATATGAAGAAGTTAGAAAAAAGATGTGGGGCTGTGTCTCATGGAAAGAGAAGGAAGACTAGTAGAACCAAGAAGGCACCAGGGAAAGAAATTGACAAAATCACTTTGTGTGTACAGATATGTAGCAATCCCACTATTTTGTATAACCATAAAGCACCAATAAAAAAAATCTGGAAGAAAACCAGCTTAACAAGTTGATTAAAGGCCCTAGAGATAGGAAACCCTAAGCTTGTTATTCTCTGGCATTACTGAAGACTCCCAGGAAAACAGATGTTCCTAGTTGGCATAGTATTTCAACAGCCCAAAGAAGCCAAGGGAAGATCAGACATTCTCCTTGGACAAGGCCACATTCTTCACTATATACAATCTAAAATTCTTTTCTATTAAAAAACTGTATTTCACTTTGGCTGTAGACAATTTATCATCTGAGTTATAATATGCTTTGTGAAATACACACTGGATTTTGAAGATTGTATTATTTTAAAAAGAAGGTAATTTTGCAGGCTGAGGGACAACTGATTCACCTAGGTTTCCCTCGGATCCAGCTGAGCCCTGAGACTGCTAAAGAAAATGTAGACTTATCACTTCTCAAGTTTCTGATACAATGAAGTCTTTTGCCTTTTAGTCCTTGTTAAAAGACAGTCCTAGCTGGGCATGGTGGCGTAGGTATGCCTATAATCCCAACGACTCAGGAGGCTGAGGCAGGAGGATCCTGAGTTCAAAGCCAGTTTGGGCAAAAGGAGGTGCTCAGCAACTCAGTGAGACCCTCCCTGTCTCTGAATAAAATACAAAATAGAGCTGGGGATGTGGCTCAGTGGCCTAGTGCTCCTGAGTTTAATTCTTGTTTCGCCACTGCCCCCCAAAAAGACAGTCCTAAAGTGCCTTTTGACCTTAGAAACAAATTTTAGAAGAAACTGCATTTGACTTAGAAAATTTTCTAAAGACCTAAATATACTTACCAAGTGCAGCAGGATGTTGGAGTTGGGGATGTGAAGAGGCTGCAAGGGTAAGGGACTGGGGCTGTTCAGCAGCTCATTTCCTGCCTGCCTTTCTACTGGGACACAGCACACAGCACTATAAATTTAGAATTTTTGTTGAAAATTTTGTATGTGAAATAGCATACAAAACACTCATGGAGACAACACTCCATGAGCAATTAGGAAGTAAAATAAGCTCTTTTAAGTTCCCACTCACTTCACACTACTATAGTACATTCTTAAGCAACTGATTGACCCCTTTCTGCCTCTCTTGCCTCCACATTTATCAAAGATACTGAAACTAGTTCATAGGTTACCGTTCCACCTGGATTCTGCCAGTCACCTAGGAAATGTCAACATCCACAAGGATAACATATTTGATAACTTAGATTGAACTTCCTTGAACCAGGGGTGCTTAACCATTGAGTCGCATCCCCAACCCTTTTTTATATTTATTTAGAAACAAGGTATTGCTAAGTTGCTGAGGCTAGCTTTGAACTCACAATCCTCCTGCCAGGTGTGTACCACTGCGCAGCAAACCAGTCCAGCAAACCACTATGTTAAAAGTTAAGTTTGTATGAAAAGTTACATTGTAAAATAAATGAAAATGTATTAAAACTTATCTTGATTTGAAAAATAAATGGTAACATTTACCTCTTATAATGATTTTTTGATGTATTAGGTTAAATAAGTTATTCAAATTAATTTCAAAATGATTCTTATTGCTTTTTAATGTGATTACTAAAAATATTAAATTATATAAATTATTTCTGCTTGACAGTGCTGATCTAGGTTATGACAAGGGAAGTATGTTGCAGATTGAGAATCCCTAAGACAAAACCTGAGCTCTGAAATCAAACTTTTTGAGTGCCAGCAAGGTAGTCAAAAAGTTTCAAATTCTAGAGTCTTTCAGATTTTGGATCATATATGATAACTGGTAAAAAATTGCACAAATATTCCAAAATCTGAATAACTGAAATTGGGAGTAATTCTGGTTTCACACATTTTGGATAAGAGATATTCAAGATTTTAGAATTTCAGAGGCAGAATAATGGCAAGCAAAGACTAGTCCAAGATGTGACCATAGAAGGAATTGCTGAACTTTAATGGAATTTTTGCTCGAGAGAAAGAAAGTTCAATCTAAGTTATCAAATATGTTATCCTTGTGGATGTTGACATTTTCTAGGTGACTGGCAGAATCCAGGTGGAACAGTAACCGATGAAACTGGTTTCAGTATCTTTGATAAATGTGGAGGCAAGAGAGGCAGAGAGGGGTGAATCAGTTGCTTAAGCATGTACCATAGTAGTGTGAAGTTAGTGGGAACTTAAAAAAGAGCTTACTTTACTTCCTAATTGCTCATGGGGTATTGCCCTTTGTTTTGGTACCAGGGATTGAACTCAGGGGCACTCGACCACTGAGCCACATCCCCAGCTCTATTTTGTGTTTTGTGTAGAGACAGGGTCTCACTGAGTTGCTTAGCCCCTTGCCATTGCTGAGGCTGGCTTTGAACTTGTGATTCTCCGGTCTCAGCCTCTCAAAGTGCTGGGATTACAGGCGTGTGCCACCGTGCTTGACTGAGTGTTGTCTTTTTTACTTCAAGAGACCTATAAAGGAATCGTTAGTCTAAGAGGAATTGGTTGGAAAAGTGACTATAAATATGAGGTATCAGGACATGAATATGAAAGTCCTGCTCCCTTTTTTTGACCTATTAGCTCCCATTTAAATTTCAGGACCCACCTCAACCATCATTTTCTCTGTGAGCTGTGCTCTGATTTTGCCAGATAGCTGGTTCCCTTTTTCTTCTCTACTTTGAACTATAGCACTATAGCACTTTTCATAGGTATTTTTTGTTGTTTGTTTTTCACATTTCTAACTTTGTTGTTTATCGATTAGGTAACTTGGTCTCTAGTCCTCTGATTTATCATTTTTCCTCTAGTGGCTCTTTTACCAAATCCTTAGAACTTCTGAGTTCTAAATTTTGGAACATTCCTAGGTTCAGTACTGCTTTTACCTCTTGTTACCCATGCACGTCTACTCCCTAGTTGATGTTACATAAGTTAGTCAGCTGTTGACTTTGGAAATTTTGATGAAAACCTTACAGCTCCACTAAACTCTAGATTTATATCTCCAGCTCTTTATGTGACATCTCCAGTTGGATTTCTAATAGACATTTCAATTTATTTTCCCCTGGTATTGAGCTCGGGGATGCTCTACCACTGAACTACATTCCCAGCCCTTTTAATTTTATATATATATATATATATATATATATATGTTTAGTTGTAGAAGAGAACAATATCTTTATTTATTTAGTTGTAGAAGAGAACAATATCTTTATTTATTTATTTTATGTGATGCTGAGGGTCAAACCCAGTGCCTCAAATGTGAGGCAAGCGCTGTACTGCTGAACCACAACCCCAGCGCCCCCCCCTCCTTCAATTTTGAGAGAGGGTCTTGCTAAATTGCTCAGACTGGCTTTGAACTTGTGATCCTTCTGCCTCAGTCTCCCATGTGGCTGGAATCACGGGTGTGTTCTACAGTGCCCACCTGACATTTAGTCTTAATATATGCAAACTCAACTTTTCATTTTCATTTAGCCAATGCCTTTTTTTTCATCTGACCTCCTTATCTCAATAATGGTAATTCCCTTCAAGTTTCTCACACCAAAAACCTCTGTAGAAGTGTACTTGATTTCTTCCCCGCTCCCCCATACCTTATATCAGATCCATCACTAAATCTTGGTGACTCTTCCTTCAGATATGCTGAATTCGATCACTTTTTATCACCTGTATCACTACCAATCTGGATTAAGCCACAGTCAGCTCTTGCTAGAATTACTGCAATAGCCTTTAACCAGTCTCTCTGAATTTGCCCTCATCCCCTGTTACTGCTAGAGTGATTCTTTTAAAATGCAAGTGTGATCTCATCACTCAGTTACTTCTATTGTCTTTCACATCTATTTGGAATAAATCTGTAGTGTCAATCATAAAACTGGTCTCTAGCACCGTTCTGTAGCTGCTAGCATTCTCCTTAACTTTTCATCTCTTTCTTGTTCGTTAAACTGTTGAATGTGTCCCCACTTTAAGGCCTTCATATATTCTCTTCCTTTTTCGTGAAATTCTCTTTTTTTCTAGATAATGATTCTCTCTCCCATTTCTTTCAAGTCTTTTATCCAGTGTTACCTTTAAGAGAGGACTTTGGTAGCCATGTTATCTAAATCTCATTCTTCTTACTGGCCCACTACTCTCTATCCCCTTTATTACTTTATTTTTCTTCTTGTTTCTTTTAACCAATTGACATTCATTCATTAATTTGTTCACTGTCTCCCCTCACTAAAATATAAGCATCATTAGAGTAAGAATTTTGTTATTTTTAATCCCTGCTAAATCTTAGAATAGTACCCACAGAGACAACAGGTCCAGTATTTATGGATCAGTGAATGAAAGACTGTCAGTAGATTATAGATTATAACATTAATATTTTATTCATCTGTTCTTCATTGCTTAATGAAATGTCTAAAACATAATGGGTACTCAATCCTAGTCAAGCTTGGAATTTTCATGTTTTTCTATAGTGTGTTTTTGTTAAATGAACTTTTGTGTATGTGTGTGGTGCTAGGGATTGAACCCAGGGCCTTGTGTATTCAAGGCAAGTACTCTACCAACTGAGCTATATCCCCAGCCTTCCTTAAATGAACTTTTGAATAAGAGATGGAAATACCTTTTTTCTCTCTTTTTTTTTGTGGTTAACTGTATAGAGAAAGACAAATTCCAGATTATTAATTGAAGCAGTGTAATAGGTTTCACTAACTGGTTGTTGAATAAGCATTTATTATTCATTCAGTTGGTTTATTGAGATGATTATTGCATACTGTTTAGCACTATAATATAAAGAGGGCAGTCATGACAGTGTGGTCCTGTTTAATATTACAAATAGAATTGAGACACTGGTTAGTTTTGTAAACCACTAAACTCATAAGTTAAAACATCCACAATATGATTTTTTTAGATATATATCCCAAACTTCCTATTTAAGCCCATGTACTCATAAATCCAGCACTTTATCAAGTAGAGTTTCCTGAATACCAGGCAAAATTCATGGTCATTTTGTCTTAAAATTACTAACTTGAGAGGAGTCTGTTGAAATGTGTATGATTTATTATGAACATTCTCAGTGCCTTAAAATAACATTTCCTAGTGGTGCCAACACTAGTAGAACTAAGCTATTTGTTTATGTCATGGGGCACACAAAGACTGACTAGTAGGGCAGGGAATGCAAAAGACAGAATCACACAACCATTGTGTAGCAGACACTGAGTTAAGTGTTGCATTAAGTAATTTTATCTTGTTACCTCCTAGATATCCACAAACTTTTAATATATTTATTTAGACACAGTGGTTATGTGCTAGTTTGTTGTGGCTTTTAAAAAAAACATGTTTTTATTTAATTTTCAACATTTTTTGTATATTCCCAACAAAACTACTATTTTTCCACTTACGTATTCCCTTTGACTATATAAACTATCTATTTGCTAACAAAAACAGCCGTACCATTGAATGATAAACTATTTAATATATAAAACTACTCAATATATAAAAATTGTATAAATTATTCTATGTAAAGCAATTAAAAACAGTCTATAGAAGATGTAGGAATAAGAGTAAAAACATGAAGTAGAATTAATCACATTGGTTTTCTGTATTCAACAAATGCATTTCCCAAATAAAATGGATGATAAAATGGAAAAAAAAATCAGAGAAGGAAAAAAGAATATAGAAATGGAAAGAATGAATAAAATTAAACAAGTTTTTAAACATTATTTTAAAACTAAGAAACTAACTTCATGTTTCATCCTGGAAATGTTAAGTAAACAAAAGTTATCGATATTATGCTTACAGTAACAAAAATGTCTGAGAAGTAATTCACTTACTTATATAGCTATAGAGGAATAAGGATAAGAAATTCATTGGATAGCCCACTAACCAATTTTTATCTTCAGCTGTTGTTCCTAACACAGTCTTTTTCTTCATTGTAGGCATAGCCCTGAGCCAACATCCGAGTGAATTCCACAATTTGAGTCTTTTTAAAAATTCAGTCTGCCAGTCTATGTCTTTTAATTGATGAGTTTAGGCCATTAACATTCAGAGTTATTATTGAAATATGGCTTGTATTCCCATTCATTTTAGTTTATTTTTGTTTTTTAACTTGACTTGGTTTCTCCTTTGATTGGCTTTTCCTTTAGTGTGGTTCCTTCCTTTGCTGATTTTCACTGTTGTTTTTCATTTCCTCCTCGTGGAATATTTTGCCAAGAATGTTCTCTAGTGCAGGCTTTCTCATTGTAAATTCTTTTAACTTTTGTTTATCATGGAAGGTTTTATTTCATCATCAAATCTGAAGCTTAATTTTATTGGATATAGAATTCTTGGTTGGCACTCATTTTCTTTCAGAGCTTGGTATATGTTGTTCCAGGATGTCCTGAGTGTGGATTGAGAAATCTGTTGAAATCTGAATTGGTTTCCCCCTGTATGTAATCTGAATCTTCTCTCTTGCAGCTTTTAAAATTCTATCCTTTTTGTATATGTTAGGCATTTTCATTATAATGTGCCTAGGTGTGGATCTGTTGTAGGTTTGTACATTTGGTGTCTAAGCCTCTTGTATTTGATTTTCCAATTCATTCTTCTTGTTGGGGCAATTTTCTGATATTATTTCACTGAAGAGATTGGCATTCCTTTGGTTTGTACCTCTGTGCCTTCCTCTATCCCAATAATTCTTAGATTTGGTCTTTTCATGTTATCTCATAATTTTTAGATGTTCTGTTCATGGTTTCTTCCTATCTCCATTGTGTGGTCAACTTTATTTTCAAAATTATATATTTTGTGTTCATTGTCTGAGGTTCTGTATTCCAAGTTCTCTAGTCTGTTGGTGATGCTTTCTATTGAATTTTTTATTTGGTTTATTATTTCCTTCATTTCAAGGATATCTGCTTGGTTCTTTTTCAAAGTCTCTCCCCCTTTCTTGAAGTAATTTTTTGCTCCTTGTATTTCCTCTCTTATCTCTTAGCCAGTGGTGATTCCTGTGTTTTTTTTTTTTGGTACCAGGGATTGAACTCAGCGGTACTCAACCACTGAGCCACATCCCCACCCTTATTTTGTATTTTGTTTAAAGACAGGGTCTCACTGAGTTGCTTAGGGCATCAGCGTTGCTGAGGCTGGCTTTGAACTCACGATTCTCCTTTGTTGGCCTCCTAAAGTGCTGGAATTATAGGCATGCGCCACTGCGTGCCCAGCTCCTGTGTTCTTTTGAAGTGATCTTAGTATTTTTTTGTACACAATATAGAGTTACACCATATGTGCAGTCATACATGTACCTAGGACATTGTTGTCCATCTCATTCCACCATCTTTCCTGCTTCCAGGTTCTATGCCCTGCCTTCCCTCCCCTTTGACCAAAGTTTCTCCATTCTTCCCAGCCCCCTCCCACATTATGGATCAGCATCCACTTATCAGAAAGAATATTTGGCATTTGGCTTTTGGGGATTGTCTTGCTTCGCTTAGCGTGATGTTCTCTGATTCCATCCATTTACCTGCAAATGCCATAATTTTATTGTCTTTTAATGCTGAGTAATATTCCATTGTGTATATACAACACAGTTTCTATATACATTCAACTATTGAAGGGCATCTAGGTTGGTTCTACAGTTTAGCTATTGTGAATTGAGCTGCTGTAAACATTGAAAAGGCTGCGTCGCTGTAGTATTGCTGTTTTAAGGAGTGGGATAGCTGGTCAAATGGTGGTTCCATCCAAGTTTTCTGAGGAATCTCCATACTGCTTTCCAGATTGGTTGCACCAATTTGCAGTCCCACCAACAATGTATGAGTGTGCTTTTTCCCTCACATCCTCGCCAACGCTTGTTCTTTGTATTCTTGATAACTGCCATTCTGACTGGCGTGAGATGAAATCTTAGTTTTGATTTGCATTTCTCTAATGGCTAGAGATGTTGAACATGTTTTCATATGTCTGTTGATCAATTGTATATCATCTTCTGAGAAGTGTCTGTTCAGCTCCTTAGCCCATTTATTGATGGGGTTGTTTTTTTGGTTTTAAGTTTTTTGAGTTCTTTATATATCCTGGAGATCAGTGCTCTATCTGATGTGTATATGGGAAAAATTTACTTCCAGAATTTAGGCTCTCTGTTCACCTCATTGTTTCTTTTGCTGAGAAGCAGCTTTTTAGTTTGAATCCATCCCATTTATTGATTCTTGCTTTTATTTCTTGTGCTTTAGGAGTCTTGTTAAGGAAGTGGGGGCCTAATCCGATGTGGTGAAGATTTGGGCCTACTTTTTCCTCACAGGGTCTCTGGTCTAATTCCTAGGTCTTTGATCCACTTTGAGTTGAGTTTTGTGCATGGTGAGAGATAAGGACTTAGTTTCATTTTGCTGCATATGGATTTCCAGTTTTCCCAGCACCATTTGTTGAAGAGGCCATCTTTTCTCCAATGTATGTTCTCAGTAATCGTTGATATTTTCTTTGCTTTTAAGAACAATATCACCAGTTTATCTTAAACATTTTATGTCCTATACCTGAAATCAAACATTTCTCTTAGGAGCTCTGGGTCCTTCCAGTGGAAAATAGCATGTAGAGACCAGAGTATTGGCACCATCCCTAGTTCATTAGGAACAGTGTTCATTAGGCATTGAGTTATCATTGCTTACAGGCCTATTCAGGGGTCAAAATTCAGGAGACCTACGCATAATTTTTTTTATAAAGAGAAAAGTAAAATGCGAATTTGTACTCCCCCCTCCATCCTTCTCTGCTGCCTCCTTCCTTCTTCATACTACTGGGAATAGAACCCAGGTTCTCATGCATGCTAAGGAAAAGCTATAACACTAAGCTGTACCCTCAGCCCTTCTGATTTTGAGATTGGGTCTCACTAAGTTGCCTAGGCTTGCCTCAAATGTGTGATCCTCCTGCTTCATCCTTCTGAGTAGTTGGAATTACAGGTAGGTTCCTAATTTCTACCTCTTAAATATCTTATCTTTGCATCTCTTTTCTCTTACGTTAAAACCTATGGTTCCAAAAGATTTTGAGATGAGAGAACAAGGGAGAGATAGATTGATTCAAAACAACACTAATGCTGTTACAAATAATGAGGCTCTGGGTTCTTTTTGTTTTTAGGATATTTGCCATGAAGGATTTTCATAGTTTATTTGAGCTGCTACAACAAAGCGCCTTAGACTGGGTGATTTATAAATAATAGAAATTTATTTCTTATAACCTGGAGGCTGGGAAGACTTGGTGTATGGTGAAGTCTTTCTCTGTGCTGTCTCTCTCTGTCTGCTGCCCTGCCGTTGGATCCTCATGTAGCAAAAGAGGATTGAGGGAATGAACTTGTTCCCTTAAGTCCTTTTATAAAGGCACTGATCCTATTCATGAGGACAGAGTCCTTATGACCTAGTTATCTCCAGAAAGTTCCGCCTCTTAATACTATCACATCAAGATGAAGTTTGATCGTGAATTTTGGAGGCACACAAACATTCAAGCCATAGCAAGGATATATAAGCAAAATACTGCATTTACTATCACTTTACAAATTCTCCTCAGTGTAGTTATGTCACAACTTTATGTGTAATTAGGTCCCCCTCTTTTTTTTAAACAGTTTGCTTTTAACTGTTAGAAATTACTTTTCCTTCTATTTGATTCAATTCTGAATTGTTTTAATTATGAAAGACATTATGTGTTTTTATGTAAAACAGGGTACATTCAGAGAAATGTTTTTGTATAAGCAACCATTTTTACAAGTATTTCATTTAAAATTAATTCTTTTTGAAAATATAAACATACAAGTGTATATTTGTATTTCCCCTTCCTACCTACACAATTAGAAGCATATTATGCTTATTTTTCTACACCTTGCACCCTCTATTATAGAATTCACCAACAAAGCATTGCTCATACATTGGTATAGCACAATAAATTTGTTGTATTACCTCAGAAAAAGAAAAATAGTAATATTCTTATTTATTTTATTTATTTATTTCAGAGAAAAAAAGTATATTTGGCTCACTATTTTAGAAATTTCAGTCCATGATCAGTTGGCCCCATTGGTTCATGGCAAGTACACATGACAGAACAATACCATTCACTTCATGCCAGGAAACAAAAGAAAGCCAGAGTAAGGAGCTGGTCTTCCAATATCCTCTTCAAAGACATGCCTCTAAAGATCAGAAGGCTCCCCCACTAGATCCCGCCTCTTAAAGGTTCCACCACCTCCTACTAGCTCCAAACTGGGGAATAAGCCATAAGGAACTTTAGAGGACAATTAAGATCAAAACTTTAGCACATTTTAAAAACAATTTTCACCAAATATTTGAGAATCCTTAAGCATTATAAAATAAATGTAAAGTTTTAAATTCAACACAGTGTTATCTAGCTATATGTATTCTGCTGCTGCAAAAAGCAAGCAAGAGTTTGAATAGTTTTTGGATAGCAGAGGGAGTCTCATTACTTTAAGAAAACCTATAATAATCCCTTTAAAAGACAATAATCACACATAATTTGTTACATATTAAAATAACTGTCCCTAAGTAGTGGTGTGGCCTTGGGCAGGCTTTTTCTAGTTTGTTTGTTTTGAAAACTAATATTCTTGAAATGCCTTTTGGATCCTTTTTCATAGGCTTCCTGGGCTTTTGCTTATCCTAGAAATATTTTTTAAGATGCCATAAGAAAATAAATTTTTCTTTATCCATTAAGGTGAATGGACTTGATATCAAAGGATAGAGTGTTTTTTGTTTTATAAAGACAACATAGAAACCTTTTTATAAACCTTTTTATAAACCTTGTTTAGCATCAGAATGAAGGGTGAAAAACAATGTGTGTTTGTAAAAACTTATAGTCAGCCCTCTGTATCTTTGTGTTCTGCATCCATGGTTTGACCCAAGCATGGGTTGAAAAATACTTGAAAAAAAAATTCCATCTGTACTTATTATGTAGACTTAATTCTTGAGAATACAGTATACCCAATACAGTAATAGTGTTTACACAACATTTACTTAGTATTAAGTATTATAAGCAATCTAGAGATGTTTTGAAATATACAGGAAGATGTGTGTAGGTTTTGTGCAAGTACTACACCATTTTATCTAAAGATTTCAGCATCTGTGGATTTTTATATCCTGAGGGTTCCTGGAACCAGTTCTGTGTGGATACCAAAGGCCACCTGTAGTCTTTTCTCTGGTTGACAGTGCTTGAGTTAATTTATAATTATTAAGCATTCCTCAAATACAGAGCACTGTTCTATGTAGTAAGGAAGCATAGAACAAATAGAAATGGTTCTAGCTTAAAAATTTCAAAACTAAAGCATATCTTATGATTGTAAGATATTTCTCAAAGAAATTGTGTTTCCTCAATGGAAAAGATGGCAGAAAATTTAAGGTATTTTTTGCTTTTGTACCTAGCATAGGCTCTTCTGTAAGCAAAGATAGTTCACAAATGTTAGTGTACCTCTTTGGATTACTTTGGAAGACTACATCCATGTAGGTGAATAATAAAATTTAATTCAGCATTCTTTTTGCTTATAAAAATCCAAGGTCCATCTTTGCTAGCTACTCTTCTCATAGAGGATTAATATTTAGAATATATAAAGAATCCAAAAAACTTAACGCCAAGAAAAATCAAATAACCCAATTAATAAACAGCAAATGAATTAAACAGACTGTCCTGAAAAGAAGTAGTAAAATTGACCAATAGGTTTATGAAAAAATATTCAACATCATTAGCAGTTAGGGAAATGCAAATCAAAACTACAGGGATTTCATCTCACATCTGTCAGAATGGCATTCAGCAGGAATACAAGTAATAAGTGCTGGAGAGGATGTGGAGAAAAAGGAACACTTCTACACTGATGTAAAAGTGATTGTAAATTAGTACAACCAGTATGGAATCAGTATGGAGGTTCCTCAAAGAACTAGGCATGTAACCACCATATGACCCAGCTATACCACTCCTTGATATTTATCCTAAAGCATTAAAGTCATTATACTGTAGTATTATACTGATACTTGTATACCTATGTATATAGCAGCACAATTCACAATAGCCAAACTATGGAACCAGCCTAGGTGTTCATCAGTGGGTGAATGGATAAAGAAACTGTGGTACGTGTACACAATGGAGTTTTATTCAGCCATAAAGAAAAATGAAATTATATCATTTGCAGGAAAATGAATGGAACTAGAGACCATCATGTTAAATGAAATAAACCAAACTCAGAAGGTCAAGGGTCGGTATATTTTTTTCTCATATGTGGAAGCAAAAGAGGAAAAAGGAAAAGAAAGGTAGCTGGGGCGGGGGCGGGGGCATCTCATGAAAATCAAAGGGAGATCAGTAGAGGAAAAGGACCAAGGGGTGGGAAGCAGCAAGGGAGGAGGAAGTGCTGGGAAGTGATATTGTCCAAATTATATTGTTATATTGTATGCATGTACAAATATGTAACAACAAATCCCATCATTATGTGCTATAATGAACCAATAAAAATGTGGAACGAATAAACAAAAACCTATGGTTCAGAAGGTTTTAGAAGCTAGGATAAGAATTCATTCAGTTATTATTTATTCTTTCAGTATATACTAAGTGCCTCCTATGTGCCAGATACTGTTCCAAGTATTGGATACAGTAGTGAACAAAAGAAGCAAAATTCCCTTTCCTCATGGAGCTCACTTGCTAGTAGGTGAGATAGACATTACACAAACTCTTAAGTAGAATGTGTAATTGCTTAGAAAATGATAAAGTTCAAAGGGGAGTTGGATATGAAATATTAAGGGGAGAGTTGATAATCAGGATAGGGTGGTCAAGGAAGACCTCATTGAGGTTATGTTTTTGGTTTTTTTTTTGGTACCAGGTATTGAACTCAGGGGCACTCGACCACTGAGTCACATCCCCAGCCCTGTTTTGTGTTTTATGTAGAGACAGGGTCTCACTGAGTTGCTTAGCGCCTCGCCATTGCTGAGGCTGGCTTTGAACTCACGATTCTCCTGTCTCAGCCTCTCAAAGTGCTGGGATTACAGGCTTGCGCCACCGCGCCCGGCTGAGTTTTGTTTTTATAAAAGCTCATGCAAATATCTGGCAGAAGAACATTTCAGGTATAAAAAATAGAACAAATACCAAGAAGCAAGAATATTGCTGCTGTTCTTCAGAAATAGCAAGGAGGCACATGTGGCTACGTAGAATGAGCAAGACAGTGGAAGGTGAGATTAGAGGTCATGAACTGGAATCCTTTGAAAGATTTGACAGGAAAAAAATGACATGATCTGATTTAGGGTTTAAAAGAACCATCCTGACAGCATATAAATGCAAACTTCATAGAAGAACTTACACACAGTTGTTCATAGCAGCCTTTCTCTAATAACCAAAATCTAGAAACAACCAGTGTGTTCTTCAGTCACAAACTGTTGTATGGTTTTATACTTCTCAGTAGTAAAAAAGGACAAATGATTTATATATGCAACAACTTCTTTAGATATTAAGGACATTATGGTGAATGAAAAAAGCCAATCTCAAGAAGTCACCTACTTGATGATTCCACTTATATAACGTTGTCTAAATGACAAAATTATATAGATGGAAATCAGATTTGTGGTTTCCAGGAGTTAGGGATGGTGGGAAGAAGGGAAGCAAGTGTGACTATGCTGAGTGAGTACTCAATAACGAATAACTCCAAGTAGTTCTGTATCTCGATTACGGTGGTAGTTTCACAGATCTACATATGATAAAATGACATAGAACTCTATACACATTGTACCTTTGTCAAATTCTGGGTTTTGACATTATTTTTTTTAATTATGTAAGATTTGACCCTTAGGGGAAACTGGTGGGTATATGAGACCTGTTTGTACTGTTTTTGCAACTTCTTTTGAATCAATAATTATTTCAAAAGAAGAAGGAGAAGAAAAGATTGCATTGGCTGCCATTTTTGAGTGCAGATGCGAATAGCTAAAGGCAGAAGTAGTGCTACTAGTTAGCAGTATTATTAGGAGGAGATTGCAGTAATCCAGAAGAGACAATGGCCGTTCAGCTGGTTTGGTGGCACTAGCGTGGAATGGAGAGAGGAGTGAGGGGTAGCTGAATTATGGATATGTCTCGAAGGTATGGTTAATAGGATATACTAATGGATTGGGTGTGGCGTGTGGGAGAGAGAAAAATGGAAGATGACACAAAAGTTTTTGTCCTAGACAACTGGAAAAAAATGAAGAAAGCTAGTAACAAGCAAATCAAGAAGCCTGGTGTAAGGTAGTTGTATTCTTGGCAAGGACAACAAAATGACAAACCCTCTTCCTCTGATCAGTGGCAGCCTGGACCTGTAAGTTGGAGGACTATAGGATATTAAAGTGAGTGTAGTCTTTAAAACAGAAAAGCAAGTGCGCTGCTGAACCTGCTCTTAGGCAGTTGGTTTATTTGGACCTCACCCTGGCTCTTTTGGAATGAAGCATTTGTTTGATAAACAGGAAGTCGTTTCCATGGGTGTAGGAAGAAGAAATGATAGAACTGAGTGGCAAAGTAAAGAATTGCTAGCTGTGGTTAGCTTGGGGTAGGCAGAAATTTTTTCAGGTAGCCACCTAAGAAGAGCACATATGCTGCTTTCACCCTTTCTCAGCTGTGTTTGCTGTTCATTCTGAGAAATGCAGAGTTTCTGCCCATTGCTGGGCCTTTGCATCAGCAATGAGTTGTAGTCTTAGCAGACAAACAGAGACAGCATCTACTTAGAGTGGAAAAGTGACTTATTTTAAGCAATGTTAGCTCATCACCACTGTCCCATTAGTGGCATACCTCTGATACTCCAGTGTAGCTGGTCTAGGGGAGTGAAACCTGGCTTATGTGTGTTTTCACTCTGAAAGGTTAGAACCTAAATGTACCACAAGGTATTTCTTCCTGAGTAAGATTGGTACAATATTACAGTGAATTCAATTTTTTTTTTTCCTCGGTACTAGGGATTGAACTCAGGGGCACTCAACCACTGAGCCACATCCCTAGCCCTAATATGTATTTTATTTAGAGACAGGGTCTCACTGAGTTGCTTAGCACCTTGCTTTTGCTGAGGCTGGCTTTGAACTTGTGATCCTCCTATTTCAGCCTCCCAAAGTGCTGGGATTACAAGCGTGTACCACCGCGCCCAGCTATTACAGTGAATTCTGAAGGAAACTCTATGTGCTAATGTTCCAGGACTTTTGAAATTGCAGAATTCAATTCATTTCTTAATCCAATAATATTACCTCTTCGAGGGTATATTAGTTCTGTAGTGCCACTAACTTTGTGTGTGGGTGTGTAAGAGCAGATAAAGATTAAAAAGGCCAGTGCCAAATGATTTATGGTGATTGAAAAGTGAGAAAGGAAACAGACTCTTTATTCTTGGTAAGAGCTTGAAACAGGAGAACCATTTTTGCCTTTTAGCTGAGAGTTACCTCATCCCTGGTGGTCTGGTTTAGATGGTGGGAATGAAGTTGTGGTAGAAGAAAACTTTAAATTTGCCTCAGATCTACATAAATAAATAGTTAATTGATGGTGAAAAAGGACTTAGTTTGATGAACTTTATATAGCAGGAGTCTGTCTCATTAGGGTTTATTTAGATGTTGGGGGGCAGGAATCTAGAAATAACAGTAGCTAGGGTCATGGCTACCATGTTGGGTCATTGGGACAGAGGATATGGATGACATTTGTAGCCAGTGCTTAGGAGAACTAGCTGACTGGAGGAAGTACAATAACTCTTTAGAATTCCTTGCAAGTGGAGTTTATCCTGACAAGGTTCAAAATTTATTTTACTTTGAATATTGTGTGGACTCAGGAGCCATTTTATTTCACATGCCTTCTGAAAACACCCCAGGATTTATCCAAATGCTATGACGGTGTGTTAAGTTCAGGCTGGGCTCCTGCTCTGGATTTCTTCACTTAAAGTTAAATATCACTTTTGAACTTGAACTTTTGCTGCCTATATTGAGCACATAGGAATATAAAGCAGCCATTTGTCAGTGGCAGCTGAAAGGCGATTTTCAGTAGGGACTGAAAGCCACTGCAGGCTTCCTGGCACACCCACTGGATCCCATAGGGGAAACTAACAGGGAGGGTTAGGGGAACTCAGATGGCAAAAATAAAACCTGAGGCTAAAATCTGAATGAGACTCACCCACTAATACCCTGATGCGGGGAAGAGCACAGTGCTACCAAAGAAGAGAAAAATTGAACATCAAACACAGTAGCTAGCAGGAAATGTCTAATATTTGTAGCTAACACTTTTTTTCTTAAAAAAGTGATTTTTGTGGGCTGGGATTGTAGCTCAGCGGTAGAGCACTTGCCTCGCATGCGTGAGGCCCTGGGTTCGATCCTCAGCACCACATACAAAGCAATAAAATAAAGACATTGTGTCCATCTACAACTAAAAAAATATTTTTAAAAAAGTGATTTTTGTATCTTCTTTATATTCACAACTGTATGAATACTGTGGTTGACTTTGGGAGAAATATTATAGCTTAGGTGAGTGTAGCTTTAACTATTATAGTTGTATCCATTGTGCTACCATAAATACTTTTTAACCAGAAGCATTAACAGTGACGATAGGGATATAGAATAATCACCTTTAACCACTATAGGATCGTGAAGAACTTTGTCATCTATTTCAAAATGCTTAAATATTCCTGGTATAATATTGAATGCACCTTTTTAAAACACCTTTGAAAATTAGAGTTTTGTCAGAATCAAAGCACAGATTTATTCCCAAATATGTTATCCTTTCTTTAACTATGGCATGCAACAGAGTCTACTTCTGTTTAGCACATCAAGAGGTGGGAGTATTGTCAGTATGAATGTTTTGTCCAAGGACAACCAATGTGTCATTGTAGAGATAAAACAGAACTAGGCTGCATTCCTCTGCTCCTGCAGGGCCATTGTAACAATTTGGAGAACTTTCTAGTCATTTTAGGAAAATAAGGTACTTAGAAATTTATAAAGACTTTTTTTTTAATAAAAGAAAATCATTTTGGAAATCACAAAATTAATCATTCTGTCACATTTAAGAAGTGCTTTGATGTGTTCTGGTAATTAGTATTTACTGCCAGACGAATGTCTCTTGGGCATTTTAATTAATGGGTGACTTGGCCAAATGAGCTTCTGATGGTAAACCTTCATAAGAGTTTATTTTTATGTTTCTCAAGAATAGCTGTCTCTTCAAAGCTCTTTAATTAGACAAAGTTTAGCAACTAAGACATATTATTAGAATAATTAAGCCTCTCTTAGGAGAAATAGGGGGTTAAAGGAGCAGGTACTGTTAGAGAATGGCCTCTTGAAATAAAACATAGCGTTCTACATCTGATGAATGTCCAGTTCTTTAACAGCTTATGTTAAGTTACCATCCCTGGTCAGGGACTTTGTGTTGTTTAAAGTTCATATGACAAATCTCACCAGAAGCCTAAACACACCAGAGTGTCAGCTCATTTATCACCACTCTAAACTCCCATTGGAAACTGTGTTTTAGTCCTTTAATGTCCCAGCCAAAGACTTTATTTTCTCCTTTTTCCTATTAAGTTGGTAACTTGGAAATAACAATAATTATTTTCAAAGGAAGTGTTTCAAAAATCTTATGCATGGCAAATAAAAACTGTAACAGTTTTTTAAGTTTCTTATTTATTTATTAATATGACATGTTTTTAAAGTTACTAGAGTGTTCTCTATGGTCAGAATGCAGTTTGAATTTGTTCAAAATCTGCTGTGTAGATGGACTATATTACCCTTTCTTGCCCCAAGTTCTCAGTCTTTGCACTAGTAATGATGTTTCACCCTGAATTCCCTTTTGGTGATGGTTGGGAGGGAGGTATACCTGACTGGATCTGTAGGTGAGATATTACCAAGACAATCTGGTGGTATTAGTGGAGGTACTTACTATTGATAAACAGCACTACATTTTTCTATATTGTCTAATTGTTCACTTTCCTACTATTTCAGGATGTTTAGAATGGCACGTATGTCCTCTTTCCTGCTAAATCGGTTGATGAAAGGACAGTGCTGATGACACTACTAAAGATTTCAATCAGAATATACTGTATCACAACTAACATTTCTAATTGTATCAGCTATCATGACCTGTATATGTTGTTGGTTTGATGAAGACTGGATCATGGATATGTATGCCATTGATTCAGCGTAAACCTGCTGCCATTATTGGATATTACTTCAGGAACTTGCTGTATTGATTATGAATCAAATTATCTTTTAAAAATTTGAGGATGGCGAATTTATAGATTTATAGAATTTATCATTTGTATATTCTTGTGCTATACTTTAGTAACATGTATTGATGTGTATTAGTCAGCTATTTCGCTGCAGTGACTGCGAGATCTGACCAGAATAATTGTAGAGAAGGAAAGGTTTATTTAGGGGCTCACAGTTCCAGGCATCTCAATCCATAGAAAGCAGACTACATTCTTCAGAGCTTGAGGTGAGGCAGGACATCATGGTGGATGAGTGTGGCAGAGAGAAGCAACTCACATGATGATCAGAAAGGAGAGACAGAGACAGAGACTGACTGACTCTCCAGATACAAAATATATACCCCATAGCCACACCTCCAATGAACCACTTCCTCCAGCCACACCCCACCTGCTTCCAGTTACCACTCAGTTAATCCCATCAGGGATTAATTCACTGGTTATGTTAAGGCTATAACCCAGTCATTTCTCCTCCAAACCTTCTTACATTGTCTCTCTCACACATGAGCTTTTGGAGACCACCTCAAATCCAAACCATAACATGATGTTATCTGTAAAATTAATAGCATATTTTAAAAAATATTTAGTAACTGCCCCAAATGCAGGTATAAAAATGTAGGTATGTGGCTAAGTGATCAAAGTGTAGAACTTCAACAGAAGAAGTACTGGACTGAGCGGAGTCCTGTATAAAGCATTTCTCTCCCTTGGCAATGCCTGTTTTTTCCTAAAATTGCTGGTTTTAGGGACTCTTGCTTTTTAACTCACCTTAATTTAACACAGGAAATACTTCTGATGCTTATCTTCATGTGTGTGTTTGCTAATGTATGTGTAAGTTCTGGCAATGGGAATACGACAAGGAAGGTGTTGAGTGTTGTGATTCTTGGAAAATACCATTAAACCCCCAGAACACCTTTTTCTTACAGTAGTGCAAGTGTGTTGGTATGCACACTTACATGTAACAGAATTTATACTTAAAATAGTTTGAGTTTTTATTATTACTGAGTTTTTATGGATACAAATCAGGACTAGAAGCATGTTATTCTCGTTTTATTTGTTTCACTCCTTTAACTCAGCCATTTGGTGGGGGCTCCTATGCATCCCTCCTTAAGACTACCTTTTAATTTTATATCAACATCCAACATGGGAACTGACTGTGCTCTTTTTCAAAACAGACCACCTGGTGGCCCATGGTAGAATGGCAGAAAAGGAAGCCCGTCGGAAGTTCAAACAGATCGTCACAGCCGTGTATTTTTGTCACTGTCGGAACATTGTCCATCGTGATTTAAAAGCTGAAAATTTACTTCTGGATGCTAATCTAAATATCAAAATAGCAGGTGAGAAGTGTGCTGAGGATGTGAAAGAGGGTCAAAGAGCTTTTCCTTCAGGGTTCTTAAATTAAGGAATTACCTATTTCCGTCTATTTAGAAAGACGTACTGGGAAAGTAAGAAAAAAATGTGGTTTTTAAAAAATATTTTTTAGTTGTTGATGGGCCTTTATTTAATTTATTTATATGTGGTGCTGAGAATCGAACCCAGGGCTTCACACATGATAGGCAAGCGCTCTACCACTGAGCTAAAACCCCAGCCCATAGGTTATTTTTTAATAGCCTGAAAATTTATAAACTTTCAGAATACATTTTTAGAATGTGGTATTAGTGGAAACTAGGCTATGGGAAAGAAAGAAAAGTGTGATATTTAAAATTCTATTATTTTGGTTGATAAGTCCTTTTTAAATAATGCAGAATAAAAGGTGGAATAAAGTGAAAAGGAAAAACTGATAAGACTGTGTGCCCTCTCAGCTTCAATTGAAGAGGTTGATTTATGTCACTGCTGGCTTAGAACATGATTATTCTGAAGGCTGTGTTTTATGGTAATTTAGTAAGAGTAGATCTTATAGTGGCTTACTGGCCAAACAATATTTTATTAAAAGCTGCTTCATCTCTGAGATGCTAATAGGTGGATTTAGGACCTCTTAAGGTTTTTCTGAGCATTTTTTCTACATATGTAAATATATATGTCCAGATTTCATGATGTCTATTAAATATAATGCTCATTAGTTTTAACTTAATCCTTTTTTCAGTCCCCCTTTTTATCTCCTCGGATTTCACTGACCCGCCCATCTGACAGTGCATATAAAGCCCTCTTGCTGCCTCAGTCCCCTTATGCTTCAGTTTTACTAAACTGTCAGCATTTTGCCTAATGAATACAAGCTCATGATCTATTGATAGAAGAAAATGATTGCAGTCCATATAGAAACTCTAAATAATAAGCCAGTTTGGGTTTTCTGCACATTTCCCTCATCTCCCAGATTACAAGGAGAGCAGTTCGTATAGAGAACTGAAATGTAGTTTGAGAATAATTGCCTTGGAAGACCAAGATGTAAAAAGCAGTTCTAAAGATTTTCCTCCTTGGGCTAGGGATCTGGCTTGGTGGTGGAGTGCTTACCTAGAATGCCAAGGCCCTGGGTTCAGTCTATAGGACCACAAAAACACAAAACAAAAACTTAAGATTTCTCCCTTAGTAGGGTGGAAGTTGATAATTAAAATTTATATCATACGTCAAAGTACTTATGATATCCTTGTTGGCTGGCAATTCTTTTGACTTTCTTTTGTATAGGCGAGCCTGTTCCCTTTTATACCCTTGGAATATCGCCTAAATTTTTACTTATATCAGGCTGATAGCTGCACTCTTGTTTAGAACCTTCATATCATTTGTAGACTCTTTGAGTGTGGGGCTAGCTCCTTACATAGTGTATAAGATTAACACTTTCTTTAACTGGGGCTCTGGTTGTGGCTCAGTGGTAGAGCGCTTGCCAAGCACGCGTGAGGCACTGGGTTCGATCCTCAGCACCCACATATAAATAAATAAACAAAATAAAGGCATTGTGTCCATCGACAACTAACAAGAAAATTTTAAAAAGAGACTTTCTTTATCTTACATGAAAATCATGTTTTTCCTTTCCTCTTGTGTCTGTTTATTTTCTCCAACAAACTCTAGATGTTGACAGTTTCCACAGAGGTGGGCTGCAGCCTGGCAATTTCAAACCCTCTTTTTAATTGTCATAGCTTCAAGTAAACTAATAGCAATAAAATCTACCAAACTTCACAGTCCTTAAAAGTATGATAAAATGTATTAATTTCTTACTGTTGCTGTAACAAATCACCACACTTAGTGACTTGAAACAACAAAGATTTTAGCTTACGTTTCCGGTGGTCAGTAGTCCAGGGCTAAAGACAAAATGCTGGCAGGCCTGGTTCATTATGGAGAATCTGAAGGGAAAATTCAGTTTCTTGCCTTTTTTGGCTATTAGAGGCCACCTGCATTCCTTGGTTTTGGTCCCACAGTCATCACTGCAGCCTCTTGCTTCCATTGACACATCACCTACTCATAGCTCGATCCTCCTGATTCCATCTTATGAGGACCCTCATGATTACACTGGACCCTCCAGATAACCCAAGACTATCTTTCCATTTTAAGATCCTTAATCACTTCTTCAAAAAGTCTCCTTTACCATGTAAGTTAACACATTCACACAGTATGGGGGTTTAGAATATAGATATATTTGTTGGGGTCATTGTTCATCCTACCCCAAATGTCATTGTAGGAATCTTTGGATTATAGACTAGGGGAGTAAATTGAGAGAAAGCCCTCTTCATATTCTGTAGTTTTATTCTTCCTCCACTGACCCAAAATTAAAGTTCCAAAAATATATTTCCTTGGTTCTTAATTTTGAATTTAGAACAATTTTGATTCAGTTAAAGAAAATTCCTATGTCCTTTAATTTTTGCACTGAGGAACCAAGAGTAAATGCAGAGGTCATTGATGATTGAAATTGGAAACTACTTGAAGTATTTGGGTAAGGTGAGTTTTAAGTTTTTTTGCTCCCTTCATTAGTAGTTAAAACAAATCCAAGTATTCACAACGAGAGTCTGTTATCTGCTGGTGTATCATTATAGACTCCTGGGAGTGCTGGCAGCTAGCCTTGGGCTCTCTCTGTGTTAACACATATACTTTGGCAAGATTTTCAAATTCATTAACCCACAGCCTACATTTTTATTGTTTGTTTTCAGAGAAAAACAAAGAATAAATGAGTACCTCTAGTTTTGTGGCCTGCTGCAGTATGTGACACTTTTCTTCGCTCATGTTTTTTTTCTCTTACATGCCATCATTACTCAGTTTCTCTGTCATTGCCTGTACTTCCTTTATTGCACATAAATTAGATCAAATTCTCATTCTCACCTGCCAGATTTTCTTTGAACTTAATGGACCAGGGGAGAAATGCTTCCAGTTGAAGCTGAGTTGAACATGGCTAATTATGGAGAGGTAGGTTGGATGGGTTTTGACAGGAGAAGTTCAGATAGGTAATAAAATCAACTTTAATATCAAAAGCTAAAGTAACTTTCAGATCCCTGATCCTTTTGGTCTTTTTGGATAAAGTATTTTAAATCTCAATAAGAAGAAAGTACTATGTATGAAAGAAACAGAGAAAAAGAGGACTTTTTGTTTTATTTAAGATATTATTAGTTTTAAGCAGCTCATCTTTAAAACCATCATACATGTACACTAGCTAATAAACTTGGAACTAATGAAAGTTCAAATTAGGGCTAGGTGTGGTGGCCCACTTCTCTAATCCCAACTACTTGGGAGACTGAGGCATGAGAATAACTGGTTCAAGACCAGCCTGGACAATTAAGCAAGACCCTGTTTCAAAATAAAAAGTAGAAATGTGAGATATAGCTTTGTGGTAGAGTGCCCCTGGATTCAATCCCTAGTAACCACCACCATCACCACCAACAAAAATCAAATTAGCAAATGTTAGAAATTCATGTTTTCCTTATTTTAAAAATCATGCATTCAGTATAGAAGATGAATAATTGTTCTGGGATGTTTGTGTTTATGTTAATTTTTTTCACTTTTTGTATGAATTAATGTGGCACTTATGTGTATTACTTGATACTATAAAAATCTTGCTATTACAAGTGCCTGTGCTAGCCTAGCTATCTTAGACTTGTGTTCCCTGGACGTGAAGGTGAACTTCATTTAGAGGCATTACAAGAGTCAACCATCATTTCATCATTTACAATTTTTTTGTGCTTAAATTCTTTATCTGTGAATTTTTGTTCTGTTTCTAGAGAATGAAGCCCAGGTAAACAACCATTTTCTTCCTGGTTTTAGAATTTAAAAATTTTGTCTTAATGGCACAAGCAAACCTGTATTATGTAAAAATTTTCAAAAGATGTTTTCATTATTAGTAAAACAGTATAAACATTGATCATTTCCAGAAAAAAAGAGTTTTATTTCTGAAAGGCAGAGTTACCAAACCTGGAACTAAGAATTTACAGTGGTTCATACCTATTCAAATGATCATGCTCAGGTGGCAAGAAGAGCAAACAGAAGCTCAATACAGCTACTGCTCTCGAGGGGTCACACAGTGTATTCAGCCAGCAAATATTTAGACCTCAGGAAGTTAACACCAGAATTAGGCTTTGCATGTTTAAGTCCTTCACAAAGTATTTTAGCATGTATCAATTTCATAATATTTGGCATATAAATATAACTTACTAGAAAACATTGAAAAACCCCTTCATCTTCTGGCACAATTCACTTTCCAAAACCTTGAATTTCTTATGAAGAGTGCCCACGTAAAGCTTCTTTTTATGTAGAGTCCCAGGCTGGGAAAAGGAGAAGATTCTTGGCCTCTACCTTTTCATTTTTTCATGCTTCAGGTGTTTGAAGTTCCACAGAAAATCAGATGAAAGACTGAAGAGGTACAGCCTGGCTCTCAGCATGGGCCTGCATCCCTGGCTGATGGCCTATTCAGCAGCTACCACATTATAGTTCAGTGCAGTAGAAAGGGTGTTACAGGCACATCATGGTTCATTGCCATACCAGTAGCACAGTCTGATTACCACAGTATTCTAGGAATGAGGAAACCTTTATTTTATTAAATTCCAATTGATTGTGCATTCCATTTATTGTTTTGCTCCCACTGGCTAGCACATGCCTGTTCTGTAGTAGGTGCTCAATAATTTCACTGATCTGAATTTCACAGCAGTACTGATATCAACATAAATACCCTATTGAGGACCTAACATTTGAGGTGAGACTTAAGGGATGTTGAGATCAATGAGGTAGAGAGACTTCCAGAGGCTTAGTCAATCAGCAAATGCTGATAAAGCACCTGCTATATTCAGGCACTGATGGAGGCCTGGTGGATACAAGTGGCAGATACAACTGTCCCTTGGAAATAACATGCTGATAATAAGCAAAAAAACTCTCAAGGGATCTGTGAAACAGACAAAATCTGAGTAATGTGATAGACCCATGTGGGTGAGATACTGCTTTTAACTAGGATAGTCAGAGTCTTCCAAGCAGAAGGAAGAACAAGGCAAAGGCCTGAGAGAGGTGAACCTAACATATTTGTGAGGTAGGAGAAAAGTCAGCTCAACTGAATATTATAAGAAGAGAGATGGAAAAGTTGTAGTGAGTGAGATGGCAAGGGCCAGCAGTATGTGGCGGGACTGGGGGGTTTTATTTTTATTCCAATTAGAAGCTCAGTTGGAGAAGCATGACAGCAGTGGAATGAATATGGCGCATTTTCCAAAAAAAGGGCGGAGAGGTCATGCATCATAAGGCGGGAAAGGCAGATTTTATACTAGATTGTAAAATTATTTGAATGCAAGGCTTAATAAATCCATTTAAGGGTGGACAAAGGAAGGAAGGTGAGAGTCAGGGAAGGGACAGGAAGGGTAATAGGAAGACCAGTGAACGGCTGCCAAATGGTAAAATCCTGCATGATAACGGTGGTAGTTGACATGGCAAGGCAGAAGAGAGCAACAATTACCAGGAAGAACGGAAGGAAGAATTCCTAGGTCTGGATAATCAGTCAGATGTCTGGGCCAGGAGGAAGGCACTTTTAGATATGTTTAGAAATAGAGATTATGTTAAGCTATCAAATAAAAAAAATGGTGTTATCTAATTTTTTAATGGTTGATGAATTGCTGTTTGAAAGCAATTTTAATTTTGTCCCTAAAGAAAGATTGCCTAAAGAAAAAAAGTTTTTAAATTTATGAAGTTTATATCTGGCTTATTTCCTGAAGAAAAATTCTTTCAAATATTCATGTTATGAGAATGTTTTGAAAATTGTGGAAACTTTTTTTTTAACCTAAGAAAGTTGGAAACTTTTCTCTTGCAATGTTGACTTCCAGAATGGGCTCCCTGAGACAGTTTCCACTGCCGGGTTATTGTTTTAGTTGGCAGACAGCAAAAGATCTGAAGGGCAACTACAAAAAGCCAATATTTTGGAAAGACTTTGCATAGTACATGGATTTAAGGTACTGTGGAAATTTTTGACCTTAATGCAGTGAGAGGAAGACTGTCACAGTTTTTTAAAAATGAAAAATCAAAGCATTTTGTAAGTCCAGTGACCTCTCATTCTCAGGACGAATATACTGAAATGCTATCATATGAAAAAACAAGGTTGGAAGCCTTGGATTTCAGGAAACTGGTCTACAGTATACGGCTTGAGAATGTCCCTGACTGTCCTCAGGAAGTTACTGTGCAACATTCATTGTATCAATCCAAATTTTATTTTGTGATTCTGACACTATTTAGGTTATCATTCAGTGCACCATCCTGATTGACAGGTTAATAGATTGATACCCAGAGAAGGCCATCATGCGTCCTGAATTCATGTCTTAATCAAGCCTAGGAAATTCAACACATCCACTCATGTCTTCTCCCTGACACGGCATGTGACACTCAAGTAGAAGAAGGTGCTGAGTAGCTTTCATGTATGGTTGACCATGGGGAAAGTAAAATTTGAGACACTATTGTCTTCTGAATCCTATTTCTTACAGCTAGACTTTAAATGAAAAATTAACATACCTTTATTCAAAAGGTATTTCAAGTATGCAATTGGTTTATTTTGCATGAAAATTTCTAAAATTAAGATTCAAACAAGCATATTTTTGTCAATCAGAGTTTTCGGTTATAAATGAAGTCTTACTAATCTTGAAAAGTGATCGCATCCTGCTAGGATCAAGGACGACTTTCAGTTTTATAGGGTTTCATTCGTGATAGCTTTGCTACCAACACAGAAGCATCACTTCTCTGGTTTCCCACACTGCAGAGGGAAATGAATTCATTTGGGGTGGGGTGAATAAGGGTTTGATGTAGTCTGAAATGACCCTCTTCAAACAGACTTCTAATCAAATGCTTGAATTTTAAAATTCATGTGCATTTTATGTTCTGTTCAATATCATGTTTATATTTATTTTAATATTAAAATTAGTAACTTAGTTTAATATAGGTGGAAAAGTTGATGTTCCAGCAAGATGCATTCTGTTTAGCCTGTCGTTTTTATAACTTTTGGCCTACTGAAGCTTTTTGTCTAAGGAATATGTAAACATATCAGTTTGAAAAGCTGAAAGTAAAGAATTTCTCCCCCAACCATAGATTGCTCTTACACAAATTTCCTGTTTGTACACATTGACTTCTCTGTTACTTTTCCTTAACCTCTAGGATTTTCATGCCAGTATCTATTAATTGTAAATCACTTATTTGGGCATAATTAGAAAACAAGGGAATTGGTGGTAGAGAATAGAAAAGGAAAAGGACACAGAGGGTAGAAAAGAAATGGAAACATTTGCCTTAAGGCCTGAGGCAAAAGAAAGGAAGCTGTGGGAAAGGAAACCTGAGCCCGAGTGCCTGCCTCCTCCATCCCTGGGAAAAGGGAGCTAAGCTGAAGGGAGGAAGTGGAAGGGCAGTGTGCTTGTTCCCTACCAGATCATCTGGAGATTCCAGATGGCTCTCTGTCTCTGGGCCCATGTTGGGCACAGCGTTTAATATAATAGAATGACAAGCATGTGAAGTAATTGATATGTTGTTTGGCTTGATCTAATCATTCCACATCATTCCATACCCCTATTATATTATCACATTATATACCATATAGATACATATTTATTATTTGTCAGTTAAAAAGATAAATGAATAAATTATGGATAAGCGACTAAAAGCCAGAGTTGCATCTTAATCTACAAAATATCTGGAACAAAGAAAAATAAATTTATCAGCATCTTATTAAAGCTGTAGAAAATGGCAAGTTTAAGAAACCTCAAGTAATCAAGGGATGATTGTAGAAAATGAGGTGCACATTTACCTGTAGTTTCTAATTCATGATGTTTTTAAAGTGTGTTGTGATATTATTAGTGGATGTAGTAAGTATAAGAACTTTTATGAATCTACTCAGGACCATGCTTCCCCAACTATTTTTTCTTCCATGATTATAATATCCTCAACTATAAGGTGATGTTGGGAAGAGACTTAGAAAATCACCTGGCATGCTTCTTCAGTTTGCTTCAGAAGTCTTCATTGTGTTGTGGAAAATGTGATATAAACTTAAAATTAAAGAGATGTCAACAAGAGTGAGACTGATTTCTTAGGTAGGCCTTGCTGGGCACCAAAATATTAGTAAAAGTCCCCATTAGTCCAGTGGTTCTTGTTTTTATGAATCATGAAATATATTTTTTATCAGTTCTCTTAAAATCATAAGAGAGCAAGTATAATATTTATATTTATTTTCTTAGTGTCCCCCATAGTCAGCATGGGTAATTCACATCTAGACTTAAAAATATCCTGCTATGTGTGATCTTTTAAGTCGTCTTTGCTCAGGCTACACCCAGAACACCTTTAACTTAACGCCTCAGTTAGCATATACGATCTTTTCCTAGCCAGCAGTTTCTGAATCCTCAGGTTCTCAATGTTCCTGGGGATTCATGTCATAAAAAATGATAATGGTTTCTCTTGCCTTTTCTATTTTTTAGGGATCAATATATGAAGTAATTATTTAGGTCTTCCTACCCTTCTTAAATGCAGAAGCTTGAGAGCTGAGTAAAATCAAGTGTGTCCAAATTGCATTAGCCAAATTATGGAACCAGCCTAGGTGTCTATCAGTGGACGAATAGATAAAGAAAATGTGGTATGTATTTATACACAATGGAGGGTTTTCTTTTTTTTCTTTTTTTCCTGGCCATAAAGAAAGAACAGAATTGTGTCATTTGCAGGGAAACAGAACTTGAGAGCATCATGTTAAGCAAAATAAGTTAAACTCAGAAAGTCAAGGTGCATATGTTTTCTCTCATATGTGGAAGCTAGAGAGAAAAAAGGAAAACAAAGGTAGGAGTGATGAAAATAGAAGGGAGACCAGCAGAGTAGAGAAAAGGGATCAAGGGGAAGGAGGAGGGGAAGGAAAGGGAAAGGGGACATACTGGGATACGATATTGACAAAATCATACAGTTACATTGAGTGTGTGTACAAATATATAACAAATCCCACTATTTTGTATAATTATAATGCACCAATAAAATCTGGAAAAAAATACAAAATTTAAGTCAAGTGCGTCTACCTGCTATCAGGGAACAAATGAGCAGGTTTTGACTTATTCATTCCATTTTTTGACTCAGTCGAAGTAGTTGGTTACCATAACAGTTTTTAGAAAGATGCAGTTTTTCATTGTATTTTATTAAATTCACTCATATTATGGACTACTGGGCTATACAAAACGTAAGGAACACCAGTAGTGAAATTTCAAATTAATGAGGGTAAAAATAATTCTACAGCACCTCAAGAAAACTTCACCAGATTCATGAATTATTTTCATTTGATCACAGTTCTTGTATAGCATATCAAGATATGTTTCTACATAGACACATAATATATACATACTACATACATATAAATTTTATACACACATATCCCTTCCTATCAAGCATCCAGGTATTATTTGCAATTTGATTTATTTGGATTAAGGAATGTCCACATTTATAATGTATTATTTGCAAAGAAGTGACTGTACATAATGGCCTATAACTTGCTAATTCATTTTACCATTTAAAAACAAAACATGAAAACGAACAAGTTTGTGTTTTAGGTTCAAATATGTAAGCATTCCAAATGCCAGATCATGAAATGTTTCCATCTATTTTAGGCAATATAATCTGAATATATATGTGGTTTCCAAACTAAACATGATATATCAATTTGAAATGAACACATTTTCTTATATAATTTAAGTAAATTAGTATGAGTCACTTCTAAAAATGATTTGTCTGAAAATTCATAAAGAGGTTTTCAATCAATTTAAAAATAATATGCTTGTGTAAAGCAAAATATATTTTATTTCAAGTTACTACTTTCTCATAAGTCATGCAAAAAAGAAAATTATATTTTAAATTTCTTGAGAGGTTTTAAGTTAATACAGTCTTTGGAAAGAAGTTGGTAAGGCAAAGAAGTTGGAAAATAATGGCTAACTGGACAATTAAATAGAATGTTCTTTATATGCTAATCCAAGTGTAACCTTGGTTTTCTTGATCACATTGAGAGATTTTTCTGAACTCTGGATAGAATTTTCTTCAAGAAAACCCCTTTTCTCTATTACATACCAATTACCCCCTGGACTTTCCTTAGAACTCATCATAGGATGATTATAATGGCCCACCTAACTGTGTAATTAGTTCATGTGTATCTGCCTTGCTGGGCTAATCCCCATAAAGCAGGGACCCTGTCTGCCTGCTTCTCATTGCACATTTGTGGGCCATCAGAAGACTTGGAGTACTCCTAGTAGCATATCTACACATTACCTTTCAGATGGGTTACTTTTCATGTGCTTCATTTGAATTTGTTTATTCTGTTAGCTTTGACTAATCATTTTATTACCTGCTCATAACTTCTAGGTAATGTTTTAGAGCTCCTTAAACGATAATCGCCTCTTTTCTCAAAAAAATAGGCTTTTGCTTATCAGATCACATATCTTTTATTTTTGTTTTTGTGTTTGTTTGCTTGTTTGTATCAGGAATTGAACCCAGGGCCACTAAACCACTGAGCCACATCCCCAGCCCCTCTTTAATATTTTATTTAGAGACAAGGTCTTGCTAAGTTGCTTAGGGCCTTGCTAAGTTGCTGAGGCTAGCTTTGAACTCGTGATCCCTCTGCCTCAGTCTCCCAAGCCACTGGGATTACAGGTGTGCAACATTGCGCATGGCCCACATATCTTAAATTTTAATTTGCAAAATATTGTTATTATGCCCATATACTGTATTTCCTCTTGATATTTTTAATTTGTTGAGAATACGAGATGGAGTCATCATGTTATATAAACAGCACACTAAAATTTTATATGATTTGCGCACCTATCTGTATTAGAAACTTACCTTATTGAATGATTAGGCTTATTCTAATTGTTATGACTTAGAATTATGACTGTAATAGTATTCAGGAATCTTGTAATATACTTGTAATAGTATTTCAAGAATCTAGTATTACTTTACATATCTTTTTTTTTTTTTAATTTTTTTTAGTTGTAGATGGACACAATGTCTTTATTTTATTGCTTTGTATGTGGTGCTGAGGATCGAACCCAGGGCCTCACGCATGCAAGGCAAGCGCTCTACCACTGAGCTACAATCCCAGCCCACTTTACATATCTTATAGGAAGTGTCTCATAATAACCCTTTCCTTTGTGAACCTATTCAATTCCAAGTTTGATGTAAAGATGCTATGTAGTGGAGGGTTTCTTGCTTTGGGGCTTTTTGTAAGAAGGGTTAGAATAGTGCTGTCTCTAACTGAGTGGAGGGGATTTGTTTCTTGCTTCATTTTAAAATTGCTGTGTTCAATGATCCTACTTGCTAAGAAGTGTTGGGGGAAACACCAAGTCAACCATTGAAAATGCCAATACAACGATGGTCCAAATTCCCCCAAAATAAGTTGATCACTTGATTTTTCCCCCCATGAGGGAATTTTCTTTTGTATGTATGTGCTCAGTCTGTGAGTCAGTCGTTTTTGGCATTACCTCTTTATAGCTTCTAGTCAAGAAGTTCAGCCAGAGGTTGGAATGATTGCTAAATATTGAGGACTTCCCGAAACCTGTTTTTAAGAGTGGACTAATATTGTGATTCCTGGGAACTTTGAAACATCCTTCATCGCTACCATAATCCTGAGATCCACATAGTTGACTCATGTTTTGTTCAATTCCAAATAAAGCCGTCGAGTCACATGATTTCTTAGCCAGTAAGATTGTAGGGGAAAAGCAGAATTAGTTCCTTATCTGTGTCATGTTCCTTTTTAACAGTCCATATAACCGTCTGAGTCCTGTTTATATGTTTTTCCACCAATGTTGACCTTTGGTTCTTTGAATTGTTTCTATCAAGAATACCTAACAACTTGTGCCACCTCCCTTCTCCTTGAAGTTCATTGAGAAATTAGTCTAGGGCCAAAGTTATTTTTGCTTTTTGTCTTTGTCTCTAATGCAGTCACCATATTATGGTTGTAAGTCTTCAAAAGCTTTCGGATTTAAAAAAAATGGAGGATCTTATCACAGTGTTTTCCAGAGAAGTGGTTCATTTAAGATTAATTAGTATATTTCCACTTTCCTTTTTTCCTCTGTTCCACACTTCCAGGCTGGATAGTTTTATATAGCAAGGAAGTGAAGCCAAGTTACCCTTAGAGAGGGTGACTGTCAAGTGCAGCTATACTGTATTGCCTTACAAACATTGAGAACATTGGAACTGGCTGATTGTGCCTAATCTGATTATGTCTACTTCAGATTGTTTTTTGGTCAGCCAAAAAAGAAGTCAAGGGAATTGCTCTGAAATGGACCGAATAAAATTTCCTGTTGCAGTTGTCCTGATTTTTAAATTAGTGCCATCCATTCTTCCCTCTTTCCTCTACCACATTACACACAGCCAGTTGATGGTACACTTATTTGGAGGGATACAATGTCACTCCCTCATATAGCCCCAGGCTCCAGATCTTGCCTACAACAAAGGATTTCAAGTCTCAAAATTGATAGTAACTCTGATATTTAAACCATCCTAGAAGACAGACAGACATATGGTTCTAATTAAAGTCTGTGACTCTCTATTAAGAGAAAGGGATTTAAGTTGCCATTTCAATCTACACACAAATGCTAACCAGCCAGGGTTACCTTTAGATTGGAGGCTGGAAAAGATTCTTAACAGATTATGTTAAGAGCCATTTATGAGTGGAGAATAAATGACCATGGCCACATGAAGAGAAAAACTCCACCCATAGGATTTTGATGTGGGTGTGAGTATCCATCTTGCCCAGTTTGTGACTGGTTTTGTGAGTCTTCTTTCTTCTGGAACTTTTTAGAATAGTCATCAACATAAGGTTGAATTTATAGCTCATAAATCTTTCCCACTGCCAATAAGTAGTAAAGGATGTAAAATATTTTTATTGACATTAGTACCTGAGAATTATTTGAAACTAACTTCTCTGTGTTTTCTTATTGTTCAAGATGTTTTAACATCTTTATATTTAAAATAAAATTTTAATTATAGATTAATATAAGCACCCTATAGGAAATTTGGGCAGATTTCTACATATTCAAACTAATCATCTCATGTTTAAGACTATCATCATTTCGAATGCATTTCTTTTATCATTTTTCCTATGCATGTTTTCCATAATTATAATCCCCATATATATGATTTTATATGCTGTTTTTATCCTTTGTATTATATCAAATATTTCCCCATGCTGCTCCATATAATAATCATGTTTAATGATTACATATCAAACAGATGTACCATGATTTACTTGATCTACTCCATATTGTTATAAGAACATTCTTTGTAGGGCTTTGGTGTTAGCACCGCCCCCCTCCCCTTTTCTTTGGCATTTACTAGTGCACTTCAAAACTGTGAGTGCATTTGATATTTCTCTGTTTAGCACTGAATCTTTCTTTGCCTTAAGTTCCGGTGTTCTTTTGTTGTGTTCTTGTTCTGTACACTAAAGTTGTCACTCTTCTGTTGTTTTCTTCACATTTCATCACTGTTTGACCTTCTAATGTGAGCTGAGCTTCAGCCTGCGTTAGTGTGTTGGTCGGCTTTTCATTGCTGTGACCAAAGTACCTGAGAGGCACAACTTAGATGAGGAAAGATTTATTCTCGCTCAGACTTTCAGAGGTTTCGGTCCATACTCATCTGGTTCCACTGCTTTGGGCCTCAGACAAGGCAGAAATCATTGCAGAAGGGTGTGATGAAGGAACCCTGCTCACCTCATAGCAACAGATTCAGAGAGGAAGGAAGGGGGCTGGAATGAAATATATTCTGGCAGGGTATACCCCCAGGGACCTTTTTCCTCCAACTAGGCGCCACCCCCTACAGAGTTCACCACCTCCCCAAAATGCCATCGAATGGGAATCCCTCAACAGATTAATCCACTGCCGAGGTCAGAGCCCACAGGTTCCAATCACTTCCTCAAATCCCCACCTCTAAACCTTGCTGCATTGGAGACAAGTCTTCAACACCTGGGGAACATTTCATATCCAAACTGTAACAAATGGTTACTTTGGATTCCCTAGAATCCAACCGATAGAGTCATTCCAGGTATTCGCCCTTTCTCTTTCCCAGATTGACTTGACCTGAGGCGGTCCAGCACTCTAGTATTCTTTCAGGTGATATTACCTCTGGAAGGCTGAAAGAGATCCTTATCCAACCCCAGAGCACCTGTGGTTTTAGAGAAGCGATTAGGCTCTGTCTTTTCTCTGGGTTGTTACCTGTGAAATTTGAAAAACTTAAAGATTAGAATCTGAAAAAAAAAGTAGGGAAGTGTTCAGATTATCTGAAAGGTTTACCAACGTTTGGTTATCCAGTTTTGGTTTGTTTTGTTGTTGTTTTTTGGTTTTTTTGTCTTTTAATTCTCTCCAGGATTTTTTGTTTTCTTATGGCTATCCATGTTTTATGACTTGATAGTTTATAAGCATGTTTATCTTAAGATGTACATATTGAATTAAGAGAAAATAATTTTTTTCATGTTCTTTGATGTGAAAAAGCCAGTCACATTATAGATGAAAATGAAATTTTAAATTAATGAATTTTAAATTAATGAATTATGGATAATTAATGAATTAATGAAAATGAAATTTTAACATAATATGTGCTGTCTTTGTCTCCTACTAATACAAGTTATTAAGAAAAAAAAATTTTTGGTTCTAGGGGCACTAAACCCTGTCTTGATATTAAAAAATAAAAAATAATAAAAGGGATGAAGTGTTAAAATGCTTGTCTAGCATGTACAAGGTCCTGTGTTCAATACCAGTGCTTTAAAAAAAATAATTTACTTCTTTAAATTTTTTTTTCCAGTACTTGGAATTTTATCAGGAACACTCTACCACTGGGCTACATTCTCCAGCCCTTCTCTTTTTTTTTTGGGGGGGGGGGGTACTGGGTATTGAACTCAGGGGCACTCGACCACTGAGCCACATCCCCAGCCCTATTTTGTGTTTGATGTAGAGACAGGGTCTCACTGAGTTGCTTAGTGCCTCGCCATTGCTGAGGCTGGCTTTGAACTCGCGATTCTCCTGTCTCAGCCTCCCTAAATACTGGGAATACAGACTTGCGCCACCGCGTCCGGCTCCTTCTCTTATTTTTATTTTGAGAGAGAATCTCAATAAATTGTCCAGGCTGGTCTTTATTTTTTTTAATTTTTATTTATTTATTTTTTTGATTTTTACAGGCTGGTCCTGAACTTATAATCAACCTGCCTCCGGTTCCCAGAAAGCTGGATTATGGGTGTGTACCACCACACCTGGTCAAAAATTGCATTCAACTACAATTTTATCATTATATATAAATTCTTCCTAATTTGCATAGTTTTCCTTCATGTTGGATTATTGCGGTTTTCAACCGAAACTTTAGTGAGATTCCTGCTTTAGCAATTCCTACACTCTTGATTTCTCATACGTGCATTTCCTTTTTCATGTACTCTATTTCTTCCTTTTCTTGCTCCCTCCCTCTCTGTTCTTAGATGATCAGTGAATCATTTGTTAGGTATTTATTGAGTGCCTTCTCTTATGCCAGGCAGTGTTCTAGGCTCAAGGAAATTAGTGGTAAGAAAAACAGTCAAATCCTTGCCCTCAAAAACCCCCTGGGGCACAGTGGTGCATGACTATAATCCCAGCAGCTCCGCAGGCTGAGGCAGGAGGATCACAGGTTCAAAGCCTACCTCAGCAGCTTAGCAATACTATAAGCAACCTGTCTCAAAATTAAAAAAAAAAAATTAAAGGGCTGGGGATGTGGCTTAGTGGTTAAGCACCCCTGGTTCAATCCCTGCTACCAAAACAAAACCCAGTGATAACTTAGAGGTTCCAGTGAAATGGTTCCAGATACAAGAAATAAAAATGGGGGAGGGGGTTGAGCCATTCTTTTTCTTCTTCCCTTCTCTTATTACAAAATATTATGTTTATGAATAGAAAATATTCTATAAGCATATGCATAAACTTCAGTGAATCACCAAAGCAAATACTTGTGTTGTTTCCACTTAAGTAAAAAACCAGAATAATGTCATTAGCAGTCTGTATCTCCCTTCAAAGCCCCATCTCTGCCCTAATAAGTAACCAGTGTCTTTACATTACTCAATTTTGCTTCAAGGAATGCTATTTATATTGAATATGATGTGCAGTGGGCCCATCCTTAAACAATGTAGTTTTGCTTTCTTTTAAAATTGTATTTGAGTGGAATCAATGTTGATTGTTTTATTTTGTGTTTTATTTCTTGAAATAGTATGTTTGTGAGATTTAACCATATTATTTATATGGCTGTCATTCATTTTTATTTTTATATAATATGCCATGATATGAATACACCACAAGTTATTTTTCCATTGTATCTGTTGATGAATAGGATTTGCTTTCAGTTAGGACTCTAACAGCTGCAATGATCATTCCTAAACACTTATGCCAGTATTCTCTGTAACATTAATGTGCACTATTAAACATATAAGAGTATACATCTTAGGGGTGAAGTTGCTGGGCCATACAGTATGTCTATTTTCAGTTTTCATTTAATGCCAAATTGGTATGTATAAGAGTTCTACCAGTTGCTCAGTGTCACCTCCAGTGCTTATTGTTACTATAGTTTTTAATGTTTGTCAACCTGTTGAGTGTGTAACAATTATCTTGTGGTTTTAATTTATTTTTCTCTTTTAATAGGTTGAGCTTTTTGTGTCTATGAGCTCACTTGTTTGCTCCCCCCACCCCATCAGCTCTCTTCTTAAATAATTGTTTTGTCCATTTTTCTACTGGGTTGTCTCTCTGTCCTGATGATTTATATTAGTTTTTTAACTTCTTTTCAATTGTCTGTGTATGAGTCCTTGGCTTTACGTCACTTTGTGGTTTCTCATTTCATTTTTCTTAAAATGTTTTTTAATGATTAAACAATTTAGTATAGTTTTAATGTAATCATATATACTACTTTGTCTTTTATGACTAATGTGGGTTTTTTTGTTTGTTTCTTAAGAATTCCTGTCATTCCCTGAGGCCATAAGAATATTCTTCTTTATTATTATTATTTTATTAAAAATCATTATAGTTATGCCTTTCATATTAGGGCTGTTCCACCCAGAATTGATTTTGTGATGGATGTGAGGTAGATGTCCTGTTTAATTTTTTCCATTATGCATAACCAGTTGTTCCCATGCCATTTATTGAAATAGTCATCCTTTTCTCACTAATAATACTGTGTCTGCCATTCTTGCCAGTGCAGTCTTTTCAAAGAAACTTATAAACACACGAACACTACATGCCTTTGCAAAAGGGTTAGCAGTCAATAGTCAAATGACACACAGTAGACTGTAATAACAAAGAAACCTAAAAGTTATAATAAAAATAATCCATTGGATATTCATTTACCTAAATATAAACCCACACACGATGGCAGAAGCACAGTGTGGCATAGATGTGAGGGCACTAGACTGCCATAGGCTGAATCTAGTACTGACTTATTTTTACCTTTAAACTTGAGCTTGGTGTCAACTTTTAAACCTTATTTTGTCAGACATAAAGCAAAAATAACGCTTATCTCAATGAGTAAATAAATATGAGGCACTATATATGTGGCACAGCACTTGACAAAGTGTCCTTTAAACAAACATCCTTTTATTTTAGACCATATAGTTCAGAGTGTTCACCAAATGGGAAAACTGAACTGAGAAATGAATCAAGGACATCCAGTTCTGGGTTTTTCCAAGATACTGGACTCCCTCCAGGGGTTTTGCCACTCTATAGCTAATTGCTCATTTCTAAGTACTCTGAATTTACTAATAATTTAGGATTATTATTTATTGTTTGCCATCAAATGTGGTATGAAATACCTTATTTTACTCACCAATGATTTGTTCTGGATTATTCAGAATGAATATGGATTGTTTATAGTTGGTTCCTATGACTTAAAAACAAACAAAAATTCTGAGGGGGAAATTAGGCCATTGTTTTCTTTATTAGGAGTTGTACTAGGGTTTAACCCAGGTGCACTTTACACCAAGCTACATTCCCAGCCCTTTTTATTTTTGTATTTTAAGACAAAGTCTCACTAAGTGTAGCTGAGGGTCTTGCCAAGTTGCTGAGGCTGGCCTTGAACTTGTGATCCTCCTTCCTTAGCCTCCCAAAGTTGGTAGGATCAGGCATGTGCCACTGTGTCTGGCAGAAATAATATCATTCTTAATTGATAGTAACTATGTCATCTGTGTTTCCCCAAAATAAAAGTTGCATAATATTTGGATGACATTATATGGATTCTGTATAGCCCCTCTTCTTTCTTTGAACTGCTTTTCTCCTCTCAGCTTTCTTTTTATAATACTGTTTTTCTGACTTTTCCCTTCAGCCTTTCTCTATCCTTTGTGCTGCATCCCCTCCTATTCTTGAACCTATGAGTAGGAAGTAACTCTTGATGTTTCTTAAATAAGCCTGTTCACTCCCTTTCTTTATTTTTTCAGCAATATTTTAACCACTTCTGTGCATCAAGAAGTTGAAAAGACAATCCACAGATTGGGAGAAAATAGTTGTAAATCATATTAAAGATGTGTATCCAGAATATATTTTTTAAAATTTTATAATAAAAAGACAACCTTATTTAAGACGAGAAAAAGATTTGAATAGATATTTCTCCCATGCAGATATGCAAATGGCCAATGAGCATATGAAAAGATGCACAATATTAATCATCAGGGAAATGTAAATCAAAACCACAGTAAGATACCACTTCACACTCACTAGTATGGATTAATAATAATAATAATAATAACGACAGTAGCAACTGTTGGCAGAGATGTGGAGAAATTGGTTACATCCCCACATTGCTGGTGGGGATATAAAATTAGCAGCCACTTTGAATAATAATTTGGCATAGAATTATGGTATGACCCAGCAGTTCCATTCCTAGGTGTATGTATGTCCAAGAGAAATGAAAACTCTTGCACACAAAAATTTACATGAATGATTGTAGCAGAATTATTCATATGAGTGAAAAGTGGAAACAACCTGAATGTCCAACAATGGATGAATGTATAAATAAAACATGGTGTATCCACACTAAGGAATATTACTCAACAATAAAAAAAGAATAAAGTACTTATATATGATGCAACGTGAGTGAAGCTTAAAAATACTATAAGGGAAAGAAGCTTGCCACAAAGATCATGTCTTGTAGGATTACATTTATGTGAAATGTCCATAATAAACAGGGCTTTATAGAGAGAACATGGGTAAGTGAATGCCCAGGACTGGGGCTCTGGTAAAAAAGTTGGGGAAATGAGGAGTAACTGCTACTTGGTACATGGTATCTCTTTGAGGGGATAAAAGTTCTCTAAAATTGCTTGGGGTTGTGGTTGCACAAGTCTTTGAACTAACCAGTATGCTGTCAGTCAGTGGATTTTATGGAATGTTTCTTACATTTCTTATTTTTTACCTCAAGAAGCTACAGGGGAAAGTATAAGCAGTCTTTGAGTGGAACGATAGAGAGAATGTGTCAAGACCGAAAGTTATAATTAATTCATAATCAAATCCTTATATCTGAAGTCTAATAAAAATTTTAAATTTCAGGGGAAAAAGAAGAAAAGAAAAGAGAAAAGCAGGGCCTACGGGATGAACTCTGAGGTTCTTGTTTTATCATTTAAAGCCATACTTCATTTGGCCTGATGCTACTATGCATTCGTATAGAAAATTCTTGTCACCTACCTGTACAAGCCCTGTGTCATACCCAGGGCAGTCTCTTTATGGTCATTTGAACTTAGCAAGCTAGTTCTAAGTGTCTTTCCCTTGCTTATGTTCCCCTGGCCCTCAGCTCCATTCAGAATTCCCTTTCCACTTTCCCCCACTGCCTCTCGAGATCCTGGCCACTCAACTAAGTTCTGTCACCTTTTTGAGTTGTGTGCCAAAATTATCTCTCTTATGTCTTTGGTTCTTCATAGGAACTAACACATTGCTGCACTCATAAGAAGTGTTCTATAAACCCAAGTTCAATAAAAAAGTGAAGGAAAATAAGGAAATATTTGAGAGATTTGTAAAAGAGACATTGAGAGTAAGAAATTCTAGTAAATAAAAATTGAAAGAAGTAAATAAAAGCAACTTCAGGGCCAAAATTAGCTGAACACACCTACTAAATGGAAATGTGATCTTCTGGGTTCAAGGTAACACATCAAACTTAGGTTCTAAAGCTTTTTTTTTTTTTGTACTTGTTTCTTTGGTATTCTGATGTAAGCCAGTGAGACAACTTCTTCATTCTTTTTTACTCATTACTTTAATTTTAGTTATGAGAATTTTCTCTTCCAAGTTATGTGATCCTTCATTTTTTTTCAGTTGTCTAACTAAAAGCAGCAAAAATCTTCATAATTCTGTTCCATATCTTATCTGTTACCCATCTACCCTATTTCACCATCTTCTTACCACATACCCCAGCATTCCCTGAGTACTTTACCAAACTACCAACAAAATTCAAAAGAGTAGTTTGGGTTTTAGCTGCTTTTATTTTTTTCTTCTACTTCTCTTAAATATCTGGCAAAATGTCCCCAAAGACAAGCACTAAGAGAACAGAAAGGAGGCATTCTCTTTATCCAGTAGTTCAGTTCCTGAAATGTTACTTGGAAGGAACTGAACTTTCCAAATGAGTTCTAGAGTTAGTATATGTTAATAATTTCAGGTTTCTCCTGTATGGATAATTTAAATTTTTAGAAAATAAAGTGTGTTATAACTGAACAGGCAGTGAACTAGGCAGAATTTTAGCTTACAAGATGCGTAGCAATAGTGAAGATTAATGTGAAGTAAAGAGTGGCTGATAGGGAAGATAAGACAGCAGTATACTTTCCAGGAAACTTCAGTGTATAGTAATAGGCAGGTGTAAAAGTGAAGGTGGGCCAGATGTTATAGGTTTGGTACATTAAAGAAACAATTGGGATACTCAGGCTTGTTAACTGGAGGAAGCTGCCTTTATTAGGGCAAAAAGTATCATAGTGAAGAGAGATTGGCAAATTTTGCTTAAATACAAAGAGTTAGGAGTAAGAACAGTACTTGGAGTGATTATAGAAAACCTCTTACCAGGTTTCCAAGAGTAGAAGATTTTGTTTGGTATGTAATAGGAAATAAGAGCAAGTCATCAGGATTTTGTTTGTTTGTTTGTTTGTTTGTTTTTGACCCTGTTGCATCTGGTCATTGGGTCTACCTGGTGAAACCAGCTATTTGACTGTAACATGCTGGGAAAGCAGGTGCTTCTCCAGATGTGGACCTCTTTAGTTGTTAGGCCCAATACACATCATTCATTCTTGTGCATTAATTCCTCACTTAATAGCAGTCTTAAGTCTACAGCCACCACCAAAGCTCATTTCCTTTGTTAAAAAAAAAAAAGTGGTGCTGAGGTTGTGGCTCAGTGGTAGAGTGCTTGCTTAGCATGCGCGAGGCACTGGGTTCGATCCTCAGCACCACATATAAATAATAAATGAATAAAATAAAAATCCATCAACAACTGAAAAAAAAAAGCTCATTTTCTTTGTAAAGATTTCCTGTTTGGTAGATACACAGACAAGCTCATGCTATTAAATTTGTGCCTTCCCTTCTGTAGCAAAGTGAAAGTATGAAAAGGTTATTAATTATAGATAGAGCATTCCTAGTTCAGAATGAGAAATTTGTATGTTTTAAGCTGCTTATTAGAAAAAATATAAAGATAACTGGGTTGAATTCATTGCTTAAACTGTTACATTCTCCATTCAAAATACAAACAAAAACTCCATGATTCTCGCTTCTGGACTTTTCTATCCAGTCACAACAGTGTCAGAATCTATCCTCATTTCTCCATATCCTCATTGTGGAGAAGGCCAGTCATAGAAAAAGACCAGTGCTTTTATTTTTTAATTAAAATAGTCTTTCTGCATTATTCCCGAAGACATTTACTTTGCTGAATGTCATTTGTTGGGATTTTTAGCAGACTCTCTCTACCTTCAGAAAAATCTTGATAGTCTTTAGTGTGTGCAAACTTCAAGTTGCAAATTAAAGTTATTGTGTTTGAAAAGTTGTAGGTTAGTTGGTAGGGCTTTACATGCAGTTACATTCATGGTCAACATTTGTTAAGTACCATGTTTATGGTTTTTTTGTTTTCTTTGAGATGGGGTATTGCTGTGTTGCCCAGGCTGGGCCTAAACTCAAGATCCTCCCACCTCAGCCTCCTTAGTAGCTGAGATTACACCTGTGTGCCACTGCACTCTAACACCATGTTAGGTACTGTGAAACAATCAGAGACAGGTAAAGAGATCTTAAGGAATGAGAGAGAAAGAAAGATCTCTATAAGAAGAGTAGGGTGTTTTTAAGAAGCTAGAATGCATTTTCCATATGTGCAAGTAACGAAAACAAAAGGGAAAGACAAAGTAACAGAGGAATATAGAGAAGGTAGGGAATGTTTCTTATAGGGGATCTCGGACAACTTCACAGAAGAGGCATTTATATCCATAGATGAATGAGAATATTCAGTTTCTTCATAATGATTCTGATTCTGATTCTAAGCCTTAATGATTTTAATCATAGTCTAACTTCTAAGCCCCTTGTGAGAGAGAGCTAGGAAGTAGAAACTCTCAGTCACCATGGTCAGTAGAAGAGGGCACTAGAGCCAGGAGTGGAAGAGAGGCTGGCCCAGTGATTTTTATTGCAGTTAAAGTTTGTGACCTTTTTTTGAGTTTCTGCTATCTGTTAAAAACACTGTGTGGCTGGGTGTGGTGGCACACACTTATAATCCCAGCAACTCAGGAGGCTGAGGCAGGAGAATCGCAAGTTCAAGGCTAGCCTGAGCAACTCACCAAGGCCCCTAAATAATTTAGCAAGACCCTGTCTCAAAAATAAAAATAAAAAAAAGTCTGGGGATGTAGCTCAGTGGTAAAGCACCCCTGGATTCAATCCCTGGTACAAAAGACAACAACAGCGATGAAAAAAAACCACCACTGTGTGGAGACTAGAATAAATAAAACTATATCCCCTCTATTCACTAACTGGTGGAAGGTATAAATACGTAATACAACTGAGAATAATGTAAGGCGCAGTGGTAAGAGGAATGCAGAGATATAAACAAAGGGCTCTGGAAGCACTGAGGAGGAAGCCATCCACATGGTATTTTCTGCTGAAAATCAGTTAACGCTTCATACAGGAAGTAATATTTGACTGGGCCTTGAAAACGAGTGATATCTTAAAGGTGGAAAAGAAAGGAAAAGGCATGGCACAGAAAGGAAATAGCTAAGAAAAGCATGTAAACACAGGATGCAAATCGTCTAGTAATGCTGGAATGGCCAGGGATACGTTGGAAAGGTAGGAAGGGACTGGACTGGGAAGGACCTTAAATTACAAAGCTGAGAGATGAAGATGGTTCTGCAAGCAGAAGGGAGCCACCAGGGGTTTTTGAGCAAGGAGATAATAAGTCTGATCTGTGTACCATTTCCTGTGATGTGAATGGTTGGCTTAGTGGGAAATGAAATGATGTAGGTAGTAAGCAGGGCATCAGTTTAGGCCACAGATGAGAAGAGTATGAAATATGATGGTGGGAGTCGGGTTGTGGCTCCGTGGTTGAGTGCTTGCCTAGCATGTGTGAGTCCCTGAGTGTGATCCTCAGCACCACATAAAAATAAACAAACAAACAAACAAAGGTATTGTGTCCATATACAACAGGAAGGAGGGAAGAGGAGGGAAAGGAGAGGAAAAAAGGAAGAAGGAAGGAAGGAAGGAAGGGAAGGGGAGGGGAGGGAGGAAGGAAGGAAGGAAGGAAGGAAGGAGAAGAGAAAGAAGGAGATGGATCCAAGAAACACTTACCCTGCAGAAGCAGTAAGAGTATTATTACCAGCTCAAAATGGGAAATGAAAAGAAGAAAGGAATTAAAGGTGGTGACTCCAGTGTTCCTAGAGATGGTGATGCCATTAATGAGGCATTGTTGAAGGAGCATCACTGGAAGAGCAGGCTTGATTTTGGAAAATAGTGGGTTTGTAGTGTTTCTTTCCAAGCAGGAATTGGAAGCCTATGCCAGGAACTGAAGACTGGTATCAGGACCAGAAATATAAATTTGGGGAATTGTTCTCAAACAACTAATAATGGAAACTGTGGGAGAAGAAGAGTTAAGAAAATACAAAGCAAGGAAAGGCAGTCAAAATCAGCAAATGCTTATGAGGAAGTACCTTCTACAGAAGGTAGAAGAAAGGATAGCAAACAGTGAAAGGAAGCAGAGCTGTCAACAGAAGAGTAGAGCTAGGAAAGGGAGTGACTCCTGGTACTAGGTGGATGCCTGTCCTCAAGGGATGCTGTGGCTGCAGGGAGTGTGCGTGGTAAGCCTGAGGCAGGAGGCAGTTCTCATTGGAAGTGAAGGTGGGGGAGTTCTATCCTGTCATAGGGGTTGTTCATAAGTAAAACTGTATGTCAGTGACTGTCCTTTGGCCTGACATCCTTGCTCATTTTCTTATTATTCCTGCTTAAGATTCAACCCCTCCTACCTCCTGTCCCCTCCTTCTTAAAATAGTAAGAAAGAGAACAAAGTAGGGGGAAGGTATTGAAACACAAAGAGAATTGAAGTTAAAATGTAAGTGTTCTTGGTTCACTTCATAAATAAGTTGCATATCCCCTCCCCGCCCCAGTACTGGGACTGAACCCAGGGGTGCTTTACAACTGAGCTACAGCCCCAGCACTCCTCTACTTTTTTAAAATTTTGAGGTAGGGTCTGGCTAAGTTGCTGAGCATTTTGCTAAGTTGCTGGGTCTGACCTCAAGCTTGTGATCTGCCTGCCTCAGCCCAGAGTTGCTGGAATTAACAGGCACGCGCTACCGTGCTCAACATATTTTTCATTTTGAATAGGCCTCCTTAATGATGATAACAGCACTTTGTGTAATTTTAAGTGGTCATAAATTGTGTTTGTGTTTGTCATAAGAAATAAAAATAATACGAAATTTCTGGTGCAACTGAGGAGACTTCCATGTATTTTGATTTTGAAGCAGTCTAAACATCAATTATTCAATTCCATTTTTATTCTTAAAGGGATAAGTACCACCTACCTCACTCTGTCTAGGTTTTTGAAGGAATCAATGTTGTTCTTGTTGACATAAATCAATCATGTTTACTTTAGTTAACCAGATACCTTTTGCATTCCAGTTTGTCTATATGTCTATTTCACTGTTTTACTTTTAAATTCAAGTGGTTGTTTACATAGTTCCTAAATGTTCTCTTTTTGCATTTGTTTTTTTTAAAATTAATTTATTTAAATGCGCTTTTTGCATTTGATATTCAAACTTAATCATCTGGGACCTTTGCATCGGTGACTAGAGACTAGTGTTTGCTGGGTTGTGATGACATGAATTGTGTCCATTTGCCTTTCTAGATTTTGGCTTCAGTAACCTTTTCACTCCTGGGCAGCTGCTGAAGACCTGGTGTGGCAGCCCTCCCTATGCTGCCCCGGAACTCTTTGAAGGAAAGGAGTATGATGGGCCCAAAGTGGACATCTGGGTAAGTGATTGCCTTCTCTTCAACCCTGTCCACCCCATCACTGGGTGGCACTGTCCTCATCCTGTAGGACACATAGTTCTGCATGTGAATGAAGACCATGGTCACCTGTTCTTTCAATTCCCAGTCCTTTGGTAGTCTTCCCTCTAGTACTCATCTTATGTACTCAGGACCATTGGCTGAACATTGGTTTCAAACTACCCCTTGGAATCTGCAAAGGAACCCCAAGGGCCATGGCGGCTTATCAAGAATAGTGATTCTATTGTTGCTTTGCCTTACCCCTAGAGGACAAGCACTGAGAAAAGTTGGGGATGTGACCCCAAATTCAGGGCTAGAAGCAAAGAATAATGTTAACTATTCTGAAGATGGTTGGCCTTGACAGTGCCCCATATTATCTGTCATAGAAACAGAAAAAGTTTGTTTCATAATCTTGTGTGTGATTCACCATCATGTTAACACACATACCATAATGACCTCTTTTATTTCCTCTGATGCAATTAATTGTACGTGCTTTCTGTCTGGGATGCAGAGTCTTGGAGTTGTCCTCTATGTGCTTGTTTGCGGTGCCCTGCCGTTTGATGGGAGCACACTGCAGAATCTGCGGGCCCGGGTGCTGAGTGGAAAGTTCCGCATCCCATTTTTTATGTCCACAGGTAAGGGAGCTGCCAGTACACAGCTATGATTGGGTTCATGGAAAGTCAGACATGCTAAGTTATTTCAGAACTTAGTGATGGAGTAAAAATAGCCCACTTAGCAACCTTTTTTAGCTCTAGTTTCTGTCCTAGTGCCTCCAAGAGGCAAAGTTCAGTAGGAACAGATTATACCTGCATTGACATCAGATAGCCCTACCTGTGTTTGAATCTGAGCTCTACACATGACTAAATCTGTCCGAGCTTTAGTTGCCTCATCTATGAATTGGCTGAGAGTTTTGGGAAGGGTATTACTATAAGGATTGTATGAGATAATTATATAAAGAGTCAGTGGGCAATACAATAAATATTCCTGTTTCACCTCTGTCCTCCCATCCCATCCCCTTTTCATTATAATACAGAGTTTCCATTTGTTAGGGCCCCATTGTAATGTGCTTTTTAAAAAATATATATTTTTAGTTGTTGATGGCCCTTTGTTTTATTTATTTATATGTGGTGCTGAGAATTGAACCTAGTGCCTCACACATGCTAGACAAGCATTTCTACCACTAAGCTGCAACCCCAGCCCTCAATGTGGTTTTATTTTATTCTTTTGGTAGCAGGGATTGAGCTCAGGGGCACTAAACCACTGAGCCACATCCCTATCCCTGGTTTGTATTTTATTTAGAGACAAGGTCTCACTGAATTGCTTAGCACCTCACCTTTGCTGAGGCTGGCTTTGAACTCGTGATCCTCTTGCCTCAGCCTCCTGAGCTGCTGGGATTACAGGCATGCACCACCCTGCCCAGCATGCTTTGCATCTTTATCTTCTACTACTTTGTTTCTTTTTTTCTTTTTCTTTTTTGGTACCAGGGATTGAACCCAGGGGCACTCGACCACTAAGCCACATCCCCAGCCCTATTTTGTGTTTTATTTAGAGACAGGGTCTTACTGAGTTCCTTGCCATTGCTGAGGCTGGCTTTGAACTCGTGATTCTCCTGTCTCAGCCTCCCAAAGTGCTGGGATCACAGGCATGCGCCACCGCGCCCAGCTTCTACTACTTTGTTTCCTACTTCTGTAATACTCATTCTCCAGACTCTTATAAAAAATGTTTTTTAAATGAGTGGGCAGTAGGGTAAGTAGCTCTTGGAAAAATTTAACATTGGAAACAGATACCAGATACTCAGAATCTGGTATTTTCTCCATATATATGCATATAAGAGAATATTTTAGAGACAATATAGAAAGTGGTGTACTTTGCTTAATCATCTGTTTTCATTTTAAGGAAGAACATATGTCCCCGGGGTTGGCAGCAAAGTATAAGCACATGGGAACTGCATTTTAGAATAAGTAGGTGAAACATGAACTAAATTTAGCTTTTAGTGCCTTAGAATGGATGACTTAGTAGTATATTAGATAATGATAAATTCTGTGAGGAAAATGAAATAGAGGAATGCGAGATGGTGGGTGGGAACCATTTGAAAAGGTATAGTGGGGAAAAGTGATACTTCGTAAATACTGAAAGAAGATGAGGGCTTAGGCTGTGCAGTCTGCAGAAGAGTGTCCCTGGCCAAGGATTTGCAGGTGTACCGGCCCCAATGGAGGTAACATGTCTGAGTATTTGAGTAACAGGAAGCAGGCCTGTGTGCTCTAAAGGAAAGGGTGACAACCAGGAGGCAGAAGAGACCACAGAGGTAAGATGGAGCTGAATTTTACTATCTAGTTAATTGATATAAAGACTTTGCTTTTTATTTTGAGTGAAATGTAAACCATTGGGGGATTTTTGACAGAGGAATGATATAATCTGACTTGTTTTTTTCTCCAGATATTTTTTTATGAAATTTTTCAGACATACAAAATGTTGAAAGAATTTTAAACTGACTTTTTATTTTATTTATTTACTTACTTATTCTGCAGTGCTAGGGATTGAACCCAGGGCTTTGCACAAACTACGCAAATGCTGAACCACTAAGCTACATCCCAGCCCTTAGAGTGATTTTAAAAATATTATCACTGTGGTTGCTATATTGCTAGTAGGTCAAAAAGTATGATGGCTAAAGGAAAGAGATCAATTAGAAGGAAACTTAAAATAATCCAGATGACAGCTATTGGTGGCTAGTTCCCAGACTGGAGTATAACATGCGAAGATGGTAACACATGGTCACCATTATATAATAATGTAATACAATAATACTGCTCACCATTATAGTTTCATACAGAGTGGCAAGCACCGTTTTAGACGTATCAAGTTTGATGTGCCCATTAGACATCTAAATTGAGATATTGCATAGCAGTTGAATTTAGGAGAGAGTTTTAGGCTAGTACATTTGGGAATCATCAATGTATAGATGATATTTAATGCCATAAGATGAGATCGTTTTTTAAACAGTAGTTATAGAGAAGGGAAGGGTCCAAGGACTAATCTCGGCATCATATCAATATTTAGAGATTAGAAAGGTAAAAGTGGTTCATAAGAGTGGCTAGTGAGGAAAGCCAGGGTCTGCTTGTCTTAAGAAAACAAGTGAAGAGAATGGAGGGGACTGAGGAGCCGTGGGGAATGGTGCTGCCAAGTCCAGCAAGAGAACTGGAGCCACGCGTTGGATTTAGACACGTGGAGACTGTCGATCTTTTTTTTTTTTTTTTTTTTTTAATATTTTTTTAGTTGTAGATGGACACAATGTCTTTATTTTTTTTTTTTATTGCTTTGTATGTGGTGCTGAGGATTGAACCCAGGGCCTCACGCATGTGAGGCAAGCGCTCTACCGCTGAGCCACAATCCCAGCCCGAGACTGTCGATCTTGAAGTAGTTTTAGTGGAGCCATAGGAACAAAAGGCGAAGTCATGGAGATTCAACAGAAAAGGACGGGAAAAAATGGAGAAAGGAAGTCGTCACATCTCTCTTCAGTTTTAATATAAAAGGAAGCAGAGAGGTGTTCCAGGAGATTGCTCTGGCCAGGGTCACCAGTGATCTTGTCACTAATCAACTGCCTATCTTCAGTTTTATCTAACTGCCTTCCTGACAGTATTTAATGCTTCACCTTTTAAAGTGGATTTTATATTTTAGAGCAGTTGTAGGTTCACAACAAAATTAAACAGAAGGTATGGAGTTTCCATATACCCTCTGTCCCTACCTCCCACAGATTCTTCTTCAATCAACATCCTCAAGTACTGTGGTATCTTTATGGACCTACTTTGATGCAGAATTATCATCCAAAGTCCATAGTGTACATTAGGTTTTTTGCATGTGGCATATGCTGTGGGTTTTGACAAATGCAAATGACATGTATCTACCGATATAGTATCATATGGAGTAGTTTTGCTGCCCTAAAAATCCTCTGTGCTTGCCTATTCATCTCCTATCTCCCTCACCATCCTTATTTTTATTGTCTTTTTTCCAGAATGCCACATATTTGGAAACATACAGTATATAGCATTTTCAGATTGGCTTCTTTCACTTAGTAATATGCACATTAGTTTCATCCATGTCTTTTTATGGCTAAATAGCTCATTTTCTTTTAGTGCTGAATAAATAGTTCAATGTTTAGGTGAACCACAGTTTATCCTGTCACCTACTAATAGAGGTCTTATTTGCTTCCTAGTTTTGATAATTATGAATGAATTTGCTATAACATCCTTGTGCAGGATTTTGTGTGGATGTAAATTTTCAGCTCATTTCAATAAATACCAGGGAGCATGGTTAAGGGGTCATATGGTAAGAGTATGGTTAGTTTTGCCAGGCACAGTGGCACATGCCTGTAATCTCAGCAGTTCTGGAGGCTGAGACAGGAGGATTGCAAATTCAAAGCCAGCCTCAGCAACAGTGAGGCGCTAAGCAACTCAGTGAGACCCTGTCTCTAAATAAAATATAAAAATAGGGCTGGGGATGTGGCTCAGTGGTCAAGTACCCCTGAGTTCAATCCCTAGTACCCAAAAAAAGAATATGGTCAGTTTTGTAATAACCTGACAAACTGTCTCTGAAGTAGCTGTACCATTTTTCAGAGAATGAGGGTTCCTGTTGCTTCATATCCTTAACCAGCTTTGTTGATGTTAGCATTTTAGATTTTGTCCACTGATAGGTATATACTGATATCTCATTGTTTGGAGTTTTGTTTTATTTTTGTTTGTTTTGTTTAGCCTTGCACGTGCTAGGCAATTGCTCTACCACACCCCTCATCCCCTCTTTTATATTTTGAGGCAGAGTCTTGATAAGTTGCCCAAGCTAGCCTTGACCTTGATATCCTCTTGCCTCAGTCTCCTAAGTTGATTCTTACTTGCCATCTGCATATCTTTGGTAAGGTGTCTCTTTAGGCCTTTTGCCCACTTTTTTTTTTTTTTTAAATAAATATTACTGTGTTGCCCATGTTGGCCTCAAACTTTTGGGTTCAAGCAATCCTCCTGCCTCAGCCCATTGTACATCTGAGATTGCCCACTTTTTATTTGGGTTTTACTTCATTTTTAAGTCACTCTTTACCTTCTGAAATGTTTTTTTTCTCATTGCTTCCAAGACACACATTCTCTAGTTATGGGGTTCTTGACAAATGTTGCAGAAATGAATTTAAGGATGGGTTAACTCTTAAGACACAGAGATGTGTCTTTCTTTATTTCAGAAAGCAAGGAACACATTCAAGGGAGAACGTGGGCCATCTCAAGAGTGAGAGATACTTTTGGGGTTCCTAGGCTCTTTTTAAAAAAAAAAAAAAAAAAGAAACTTGGTGAGAGGTGTCTGCTGATCACAGAAAAGCCTGTGGTGATCTGGCTGTTCTCAGGATCCTTAGGGTGATGTGGTCTCCATTATTTGATTAGTACATAGCATTGGCACATCCCCCTAAATTATAGGTTTCTTAAAATATAGTATCTCTTTTTGCTTAATTTATTTATTACATAGGCTAATTGATAGTGCACAAAGTAATTTTGATAAGTGAGTGAATTTATGATAACTCTAAGATTTATAAATTTCCTAGAAATTTGGGAGTGGCAGGCCTGGGAGAAGAACTAATCTGAGGAGTGAGGACAGGACTGGGAGGACAGAGATGTGGAACGTGAGCATAAGGCTTTTAAAGTTATATGTTCCTTGTTTTTTCTTTTGTCTCCTTTTTACTTATCTTTTATTTATTTATTTTTCTGTACTTCCTTAGTACAATCTCTCTTGCCTAAATTAAACAACAATCAGCTTATATGGATTTCTGGCTCTAGTCTTGTCCCTTTCTAATCCATTCTCCATGTTGCTGATTAGTAATCTTCAAAATGCAAATATAAAAACAAAACATGCCAGACACACACAAATCCGATCATACCATTTTCCAGTTTAAAACATTTCACTAGTTTACCATTGCCCTAAGGTTCACTCCTTAGTGTGTCTAAATCACTGACTTTCAAACATTTTTACTATGGCCGTAATAAAAATGTACCTTCTCGGGTGACCTAGAACATACATATGTGCCTACAAATGAACAAAAGTATTTTTTATAAAGCAAAGTTTACTATTACTGTATGTAGTACACTCCAGTATGTTTTATTCTATTCCATTTTAAAAAATGCTGATTACAACTTAATAAACTGACCTTATGACTGCTGCTTGAAAAATAGTGGCGTGGAAATACCTTTATGTGCCGGCTCCGACCTTTTTCTTCAATATCAACTCCCATCTACAACCAGCTATCCTAATTTTCTTCTAGTTCTCTGAACATCATGTTTTCTGGAACAGCTTCCTCTGCTCCAAATACTCCCCGCCCCAATCCCATTTCACCCATTCCTGTATTATAGAATCTAGAAGAAATTAGATGGGATAGAAGAACCAAGATATTTTCTACTAATTCTTCAGGCCCCTGAACTTTATCTTACTATGATACTTATCATACTTTATATTATAATTCCTTTGCTGTTTGTTTTCCACACCAGACTTGGGAATAAGCACAGATAAAACATCTTTTTCATAGTTGTCTATAATCTAGCATAGCATCTGGCATGCAGTAAGATTTAGTAAATCTCTCTCAGAATCCAGCTTCAGTTTCTCCCCAGTGACTTTCATTTACAATTAGAATAAATTTCTGAAAGTCATAATTGTTTTAGCCCATAGGACACAACTGCGATTGACCCTGCCCTCCTTGATCTCATTTCTTTGCTCTGCACTCCCTCTTTTCTTCCTTTCTGGATTGGTTGAACCAGGGGTGCTGTACCACTAAGCTACGTTCCCCAGCTTGCTGGGTTGCCCAGGAAGGCCTTGAAGTTTGGTACTCCTCCTGAGTATACCAGTGTGCACTGCTGCACCCAGCTTGAGCTCATTTTCTGTTACTCTTCATCTAAGGTTCTGAACTCCAGTCACAGAGGCATCCTTGCTATTTCTCAGCCTTGCAAACCCACACATTCCTGTTCCCTCAAATGTTTTCTTGTCCCCTCAGAGGGGCTTTTCCTGGCTACTCCATCATTTTTTTCTATAACTCTGCTTTTTCCTCATGGCATTTGTCATGACCTAACAGCATATATTGTCTCCCCACCTCTGATCTCCATTATCACTTGACTGTCCCAAGCTCTTGTATTTTGTTCACTGCTGTGTCCTCAGGATTTAGGATAGTGACTGAGTTCTAGTAGGCACTCATAAATATTTATTAAATGGATGAATTCATGCATAGGTTTGTTAAAATATTGAGTACAAAAGCTCCTTCAGAAGAGACACTCTTATTCAAATAATAATATCAATAGTAGTATCAAGAAATTAGCCAGGTGTGCACATGGTGGTGCACGTCTTTAATCCCAGTGGCTTGGGAGGGAGGCTAAGACAGGGGGATCACAAGTTCAGAGCGAGGTACTAAGCAACTCAGTGAGACCCTGTCTCTAAATAAAATATAAAATAGGGCTGGGGATGTTGAGTGCTCCTGAGTTCAATCCCCGCTACACTCCCCCCCCAAAAAACTATATTTCTTTTATATATTTTATTTTAAGGAAATAAAATATATATTTCTTTAGGGTTTTAGAGTTTATCAAATATTTTATTATACTTGATCTAATTTGAGCAACATAATTATACTCTTGAATTGGTAATAACATATATTATTTTATCATTTTGCTGATAAAGTTTAGGAAGCTGAAGGTTAGAGAAATTAGTTGACTTCCCTAAGGCCACATAGGTAATATGTAACTTAGTCATTACTCAAATTCAATGTTTGTTCTGCTACACCACACTATTGCAAAAAAGGGCAAGATAAATAAACCACTTCCTCTGCCTTTCCAGTGTCCACAGTATTTCCTGTGAGCAACTTGAATCTCCTCTCCTCTCCACCCCCACTACCTCAGATCATGGCAAAATGTTCTTGCTCAAGCCTTAGCAGAGCTGGCTTCAGAGAGCGGATCCTGGTAAATAGCTAGCCGTGCTGTCAGCGACACTGTCTATTAGTGCTTAGACATAAACCATATTACATTAAGTACTTAGAAAGAACTAATATTTATAATATAAGTTAGCATGAAAGCTTAAAGACTCAGAGAAGCCAACTTGATTATCCTAAATGTAGTCACTCTTTTATCCCAGACAAGTAATTTCCTAACTAGGAACAAAAGTTTTTGTAAGATTAAGTATAGAAAACAACCCAATTTAGGAAATGAGTTGACATTTTTATATTGCTATATTACCAGTATGATCTCCCCTGCCTTCAGGAATGTACATGTGCTTGGCATTGCCTCATATCATAATCTTGAATCCTAGGACCCATCAGAAGGTATGTCAAAAGGAGAGGAGAAAATGAATTCCTAAGCTTATTCTTTTCTTAACTAAAATACCCTTCCAATACCATGAGGTTTCAAGTTCATGTGAAGGAAGCCCAGAGACTGCTGAGTCCTCTTCCTATTAACAGAGACTGTTTCTGGGCACAGTTGTACCTCGGTAGACCTAAGAGTTATTTCTTCTTGTGGAGGTAAGGGCCTGTCAGGTGTGCTGTCACTGTTCTACAGATTATGTGTTGAGGGCAGTCCTTAAGAAAAAGATCCTTTCTTTTCTCAGGTTGTTATCATAGACTTGAGATGAACTTGTCCATTTTTCTGCTATAAGTTCTCCAGCAGAGCTGGAGTTTCTAAATTAACACTCGAGAAACAGGGAGGAAAGGCCCTATCATCTAGCTGCTTCTATTCAAGTTGAATTCCAGAGTATCCAGCTATGTGGGACACCGTGCTGTACAATGGATACAGTTAATTCAAGAATTCTAAGCTTCTCTTTATTGTCAGCAATGTGTGGAATGAAGTAACTTCACAATTAGAAGTTTTTATGCCTGGTCTCATTTGTTTGATATAAGCTTCCTGTGGTAGGGGGTCCTGAGATGTGCTAAAAATGTGTGTTTTCAACTTAGAATGACAGTGCTACAAATTTATAAGAGGATTTCTTGAAGGTTGAATTGACTTCATACCAACTAGTCTTAGAATTACTTGTAGTTCTTCCTCCTTTTTCCACTAGAATGTAAACCCCTTGATAGCAGTACTGTGTTTTGCACAATTAATGTCTTACATAAAACTTTTAAAATCCCCCAGTAGGGTATAAATTTGCAGTAAATATTTTTGAATTAAAAACTGAATCACTACAGAATCTTATATTAAACTTTTGTATTACATGATTAAAATGATAGGTAACTCACTGATGGTTTGAATTACTTATTCACAAACTAATTGTTTTTTTTTTTAAATGTTTTTATAGATGGGCACAATGTCTTTATTTTATTGCTCTGTATGTGGTGCTGAGGATCGAACCCAGGGCCTCACGCATGCGAGGCAAGTGCTCTACCGCTGAGCCCCAATCCCAGCCCCAATCCCAGCCCCCTAATTGGTTTTATGTACTTTTGTTATTCGGGTTATTGCATAGACGATCAAGTCAAGTGACTTCTAGTTTTTAAATGTGTTTTGACCTTCTATAGAGTTGACTTTCTATGTCTCAGGCAAAACAAATTCAGTCCAGACTATTTTGAGGTTAAACTTACCAGAGCATCCCAGAAAGTATCCCTTAGGAAAATCCCCAGCCCAAATTATAAAAGAATTGTCTAGGTGCTGTAAAGTCAATTCAGCCTTCAATAAGTCCTCTTAAAATTAGTAGCACTGTCATTCTAACTTGAAAAACATACATTTTCCTGAGCTGTCATAGAAGGTGAGACACATGTGCCTGACCACGTGTGTTAGCAGATGTTTTTTTCTGACTCCCTGTCCCACCAGTGAACGATAATATCTTAAATATTTTGAGTACCAGATTCATTCAGTAACAACATATTTTGAAAAAAACCCTAGGATTCCTACTTCTCAAAGGCCTCGTTTTCCTTATTCTCCTGTTATACCACCTGCTAGCAAACATAGTAAGATCATTTATTTAACTGAAGGAAAATTAATTTACAATGAAAAAAACTGTAGTGATAGCGAGTGCATAGAGATCTCTTGTGGACAATATTTTTGAGTCCTTATTGATTAGACTTCATTGTGACTTAATTAGTTGTAATACTGCATAAGCATTTTATCACTGGGAATGCAAGACCCAGACTTACATAATGGTTCTGATGGAGAATGTACCCTGCAGCTACTGCCAAAAAGCTTCCACTTACAAGCAAACAACTCTGCCCTGATCGGCTTACTCATCAAGAACCACACAGCATCTTTCTTGGCTAATGCCACTTTGTTCAGAGAGAATGGGGCAGGGGATTAAAGCAGCTCACCCACCCGTGCCAACACACTAAGGGGCACAGAGTCCTCAGAGCAGTTGTTTCACAGCTTTCAAGGTATACTTAACTACTAGGGAGAAAATCATGATGCTTTTGTATCAGTGAATGCAGAAAACAGGGGAGATGTCAGAAAAGAAGCTAGTGTAAAGCAGGCCTCCTTTAGCCATCCCTTTAACATCCCCCTAACATTATAGAAAACGAGGGGATAAGTATTGGTACTGCCCTATTCATTATTAGTCTTTCCAGGCAAACTGTTTCCTGGCTATGGCAACCCTATGTAGAAAAACAGAGAAAGGAAGTTCTAAGTAGAAGGACTCCAGGAGTTTGGATAACGACTAACATTTACTGAATACTTCCTGTGTACCAGGCACTGCTGCATTAACTACTTAATGCCCAAAACATTGCTATAGTGTAGGCTATTATATAAAGTAGGCTATATGATGGCTCATTTGATTGACAAGAAAATTGGAGCATTCTAAGTTTAAGTAACATACCCAAGATCATACATCTAATAAGTGGCAAGATTTCACCAATGACAGTTTGACTTTAGAGACAATCTAACCATCTTTGATTGTATTTTAGTTCTCACTAAAAACATATATGGCAAGTTATTCCAAGTATCAAGAGAGTCCTGGAATGGATATCTTTATCTATGTACATCTGGATAATTTATCAAAGGAAGTGCTAATTACTAGCAAATACTAGGTGTTGGACCCTGGAGTAAAACTGAGCCAGAATTTTGTTTTACTATAATGATTGATGTTGGAACTCACAAAAAACCACTATAACTGTAAGCAACAAGTCTTGGTAAATGTGAAGCATGATGGACAGGCTTCAGCAGAGTAGTGTAGCAAGCCCAAGATCTTTTCAGTTTGAGACTGGAGCTCAGTGTGGGCATCTCCAGCCTTTAAGCAGGGTCTCTTGATTTCTGAATCTTAATTATGGCAGCATCACAACCACCAAAAAAACCTGACTGCCAATAAGGAAATTGAGGGCTGCAAGTATAACTTGGTGATAGAGCATTAACTCCTAATGTGTACCAGGTCCTGGGCTTGGTTGATGCCCAGCACCAAAAAAAAAAAAAAAGAAGGAAATTTTAAGAAATAAGTATTATTTTTCTAATAAATAGAGATATGTAGGTCAAACACTTATTTTCTTCACATTCTGTCTTGGGTTGAAAGAAGCCTCTCAACATCAATGTATTGATACCTAATGTATTGATACCTAATAAAACTTCTCTTACCAGCTGCATCTCTGTTAGCTAAATTGTTCCAAGCCATTTCCCTGTGGCCTCTATGTTCAGTAATCAAAAGTGTCTCACAAAATTTAGAGCTATAAGGAACTTTTTTTCTATTCCAGGATATTCTGATTACATTACAGAAACCAATGATGTATTTGTACTTATTTGATGAGATTTGTATAAACTCAAAGAACTTTCCCATGCAGCCTAAATGCTACTCCTCACTGGCATACAGTTGGCAATTAATAAATGCTTATTGATTGAAAAAAGAAGCAGAAAAGTGAGGTCCTTGATTTTAAAAAAGAAAAATTAAGAATGTACACTTTCTAGTGTGATCACTGTCTTACTATTGGAATAGCATTTTAGAAGTTTGCCTTCGTGTTTCAGTATGGACTCCCATTTTTCTTTCCTGAACAACTGAAAGCAAATGGTTTCAAAGCAACAATTGTTTTCCTCACCTCTGTTGTGTTAGAGGACCTAGTCTCAATGCTTATTTTTATGAGTCAAATCTTAGTACAACAAATGCTGTTTCAGATTAAGTTTCATTCCAATTAATTTCAAGTCATATGTTTTGTTTGGTTGTATAAAACTGTGGCATTAACTATTACTTTATTTTTATTTTTTTTTAAACATTTATTTTTTAGTTGTAGGTGGACAGAATATCTTTATTTTATTTTTTTATGTGGTGCTGAGGATCGAACCCAGTGCCTCACGCATGCTAGGCGAGCACGCTACCACTGCGCCATAACCTCAGCCCTTAACTATTACTTTAAATAACCAATCCTTTAACTGAAGATTTAGAGATATTTATATATTTCTCTTATAGCAATATTGTAACAAAATTTAATTTATAAAGTAAAAGTACTCAAATTCTATAACTAATTTTGGGGGGATTACTGGGAATTGAAGGGTTACTGGGGATTGAAGTAAAGAGGCAGGAGGATAGCGAGTTGTTTTTGAAGTATTTACTTGTTTTTTACAACATTGTTGTTCTAGGAGTACCTAATATAACAAAATTTCTTTGCAGCAACAACAAACCCCCTGTATTTTGAATTATCATATTTAACATTTGTGCAGACTGAATGTATCTATAAATTGGCACATTCAGTGTATGTTATTTATACATACCAATGTCTTATTTGAAGAGCATTTGCCTATTAAATGTTTATATTTTTAAGAAGTGGCCATGTAAAATAGATTTCACCTTAGTTGGCAATTGACAATGAAAGAGTTCCCTTGAGCATATTCATAAAATGTCATTTCTAGAGCTCATTTCACAAAGAGAGTGAAGATTTCTAACTCTGGCCAGCTTCTTACCAAAAGAAGGTATTTTGGCCAAAAAAGAAAAATGTAAATAAACAAAACAACTGTTTTTTATTGATTTACCTTTAAATCATTTCTGTAGGGATCATGACATTACATCACACTATTCTAGCCATGATTGTGAAAGGATCAGGATATTATGACATACTTTTATTTTCCTTTCACGAAGGAAAACATTCTATTTTTTGTGTGGTTTTCCTTTTTGGAAAAGGTAGACAGCATTAAAAAGTGGCTCTGACTCACAAACATCTGTAAATCCAGACAATATAAGGGGATAGACTCTTACTTGCCAAGAGCCATCTGCTCCATCCTGAGATTGTCATTGCAGACTATTCATTAGTTATGGTCAGTCTGCCGTAATGCTGTCAGTTCTCCCCCATACCCACACTTGACCTGAACAATGTGAATGAAAACAGAAGCAAGCAGTATATTGCCTAGTATGCTTGGTTAAGGATAAGACTTTAATGTCATTTAACTGTTAACCATCTTAAGACGATTAAGACTTGAATGCCATTTAACTGTTTACAAATTTTTTATAAAGTTATTCATTTTCCATGGAAACGGATGTTTTAGAAATTTAACAGCCAATTGATTTGTTTCCTTTTTAGATTTTGGGATTTAGAAAATTAGAGCCCTCTTTGAAACTTGAATCACTCTAAAAGTAATTCATTACTAAGAAGTAAACATTTTAAAAAGTGTGCTAAAATTACAAAAAATAACTCTCAGGTCGACTGCTTTGGAATTACCTTTGAACCTACCTAGTATTGACAGGAAAGTGCATGTGAGAAACTAGACCATATACTTTCTCTCACTACCTGTAGGAAGCATGAATTTCCTGAGTAATTGTTTCTTCTTTGCATTCTTCCTATGCATACAGATATGCATACAGATGGCTTCTGTTTCCACCAGCTCAAAGTAGCTTTATGTGGCCAAAAAGAATCCATGACTCAGTTTCAGATCATTCCTCTGCCACAAAGCTGAAAATGATGGCTTTGCCATGTCTCATACATTAGCGTTGCATGAGGGGTGGCTTTCCCTTTTTCATAGGATCAGCCTAAAGATGCTGATGATCTAGTTCCCTAATTTCTACCTTGGGCTCTTCCATGTCTGCAGTTGTTGACTGAGGATGACTGTTGTTGATAGCCTTCTATTGTAATCTTCATTCCCTGGCAATTGCCAGAGTACATGAACTAAGGTTGCTCTATGGTGCTTAGTTCTTACCAGTAAAATTACTAGTGGGATGACCCCTTCCCCATCTGACCATCTATTGACCTAGCCCATTTGGTACTAAGTTAGCCTGTGAGTGAAATCTTTAGAGATTACATGACATTTGATATTTCAGAGGTAGGAATTAAACTTTTGATTTATTTTTATAAATATATGCTACCTAAAACACCAGTAATTAATATATTTTAGGTACTATTTAGGCTAAGAACTCTATGGAATAAGACTGACTAGAATTTATATCCTGATTCTGTCCTTTATTATCTGGTCAAGTTTTTCAATTCTGATTTTTAATTTTTATATCTATAAAATGCAAATAATAGTAATAGGGATTGGCATGTGAATTAAATTAACTTAAAGAGTCTAGCACTCTCATATAAGCACTCAATAAATGTTGGTAATTTTTATTAAGCTATATTTTGAATGATTTGCTCTAATTTTTCATTCCCTCTTTCCCTGTGTATATTGTTTTCTGTGTATCTTTCGCTCTTACTTTTTCAGCATGCTAAAGGGACTTTATACTTTAAGTCAAATCCACTGGGTTTCTGGAAGATATTTAGTTGCCAAGAATTATTTGGGTTTCTTAATATCATTGCTTCAATGCTGGAGCTGTGCCCAAGTGCAGGCATTTCCTCAGGTGGTCACCTGCTAATCTGATGTGCAGGTTATTCTGTACAGCTTTAGAAAAGATCACTGAGAATGTATCCCTGTGGGAGACAAAGCATTAAAAATGATCCGATTACGCTTTTGACACCATGTAGTGCCACATCTAAATCTTAAGTGAAATGGTAGTTTTCTGATTATTCCAGCTTTAAGAGTGAAGCATGCCTATTTTCTTATAGATTTTAGGATATTAAAGTTGCCAGGGCTCCTTCCATGTCAGCTATCTTGCCCTGGGAATGCACTCCTCTGTAAGCCAAAGGGGCCACTCTTGAAGGACTCTAAGTCTTCCTCAGACCTAAGGCGAGGAGCCCTTCTAGTGGCATTCAAATGCCAACCTCTGATTAAACATTTCTAGTGACAGTAAGCTTGCTACTTCCTAGGACAAATGGTTCTCTTGTCACAGTTCTCTGGCTTTTGGAATTGGTATGGTGTGTCCAAGGAATTCGTCCTATCTAGTTGTTTCTGAACTTACTTTTTCAAGTGAAATCTTACCCAGAACACTGATATATAAAATAAGTAAAATTAGCTGTGCTACACATGTGGCCTTGCCTGCTGGACTGCCTGGCCCCTCTTACTTCTGTAAGTGGCCCCTCCTCAGGTCCTTAGGACTCTTATTAAATCAGTACTGATAATTAAAAAGATTCGTCCTACAGCGAACCTGTGACTTCCTAATTATTCTAAATTCAAGCCCTTGGACAGCACAGTACAAATCTACTTTGTTGTCGTCTTTGTAAATGACCCTTCAGATATTGAAGGACACCCAGCGTGCCCCTTTCTGCCCACACCTTCTCTTCTCCAAGATAAATCAGCCTCGCTGCCTTCACCCTGTCTTCAGGTGGCATGTTTTCAAAGTTTTAGTCAGGAAATTCTTTCTTCAGTTATGTCTTTTCTTTCCTACCCTGGAAACTTGAAGCAGAGCTGTGAAACTGTCTTTGGTGAATTTAAAGTTGGTTTTTAAGCCCTACCATCTTCAATTTTTTTTCCCTTCCTCAAGCCAAATACTTTCAAGTTCTTTGAGAAAGTTGTTATCAAAGACAAAAAAGGAAAAAGATGTTTCCTCCTTAGCTGGAGTCACACTGACAATCTTCATTCCCATTTTAGGACCCTGCCCATTTCAGGAGCTCTCTCTCCTCACAGTCATCAATGCCTGTCAGCACAGCAGGGCTTGCCTGCTCTGGGCATCCTCTAGTTAACATTCTGTTGGCATATCAAGTTTCATGGGCCCACAGTGATTTTCACTGCAGAGACCGCTTGGCGTCTTGCACAGAGTAGATGAAAGCAGCCTCCGAAGGGAAGCTGCTTTTCTGGCACACACAAGCAGAGCAGCATATTCCTGCGTTGCCCAGAGTGCTTCAGTTTCATTCAGCATCAAAGGCTCTGCCCTTTGGGAGGGAACAAGTGATGGGACCAGTTTAGACATTAAAATAGAGTATTTGGCATCTGAAAAGCTGATGTTTTACACCCTTTGATCTGAGGACCCATCTTCTTTCCACTCTTTCAAATTGACTGTCCTTTGGTTGGCTGTGTTTTTAGGTTCAGAAGCATTTATTCCCTTTGTTTTCACCCCCTTTCCATACTTTATGTGTAATAGTGTATTCAAATCTTATTTAATTAATTTCATGAACTTTATGACACTGAGCAAGTATGAATTGATGCTGTTGCTCAGTCTGCATTTTGTCATATTTTACCATCTGTGCAACAGATGAAAAGTGTTAGATTTCTCTTCCTTTGGATGTTATGTAGGGCAGACAAGATAAAAGCTCTTGTCCTTGAGGCATTGGCATTATAACCAGCAGTTCTTGATGTGGGACCTGTAGACATTTAAGGAAACTATGGCAAGCTTCTTTGGCTTTTTGAACAGTCAAAAATTATAGATAGGTTTCTGTGTATAATTTTTTGTGCAAAATTTTCTGGACATTTTCAAAGGTATCCAAGGCCAAATAATGGTTAAGGACAACTATATAGAGGTTTCAAGGTCCTCAAATTGAATGAGATATTTCTTTTTATTAGGGCTCACTATGGCAGTATTTTTTGTTTTTCTTTGTTTTTAAGGAAATTGCTTTGAAAAAAAATTCCTGTTTTAACTCAAGCTTGTATCTGAATGTCATTTGGCCTTGGTCATCTCTTTTTAAACACTAGTGTGTGTGGAGATCAAAGGAAAACAAATGAGTGCCATCTAGAGGCTTTGACAACAACTTCATCTTTTTTGTTTTTAATTTGTTCTAAATAGTTATACATGACAGCAGAATGCTCTTCCATTCATTGTACACAAATGGAGTACAATTTTTCACTTCCTTGGTTGTACATGAAGTAGAGTCATACCATTCGTGCAATCATACATGTACCTAGGGTAATGGTATCTGTCTCATTCCACTATCTTTCCACCCCTATACCCCATCCCATCCCCTCCTTCCCCTTTGCCCTATCCAAAGTTCTTCCACTCATCCTATGTCCACCCCCCTTCGATCCCCACTTTCAAAGAAGACCTGGCCTTCTCCCTATGCAGGGGTCTTTAGCTTTAGCAACTTTCTAAATTAAGAACATTTTTTCCCTTGACTAATTATAGACCATAAACATGTATGTCAGTGATACTACAGTTGTGGGATCTGGTCTTGCTAGTCTAAAAACATAATTTTAATGAAGCTTAACATTGTAGATGGCATTTACTCTGTTTTAGAGGGATATAGAAACTAGTCTTTTGGATCTCTACACTTGAATATACTTTTAATCATACCACAAGAACAAATTGATACTTGATACAAAATAATTTTGATTTAGGGACTTCTTTGCATTTTAAAGCTAGAGAATATTAAAAATTAAGAGTAATTCATTTTAATTACTCATAGTATTTCTTTCAGAACAGTGGTATAGAATGGTGTTTAACAAATGCTGTGGAAATTGCAGAGTTGAATTGCCCTGGAAAAATAGATCAACCAGAATTTATATCAACCTGAAGATGTAGAAGATGGTAGTCAGGACACAGCTTTGAAGTCCCTGTCTTGCCATTATTTTACAATATTGAGTACATTAACTTTTCAAGATCATGTTTATTCTTCATTTATAGATGGGGCTAATGAGAGTATCTAATACAGCGTTGTTGCAAAGATTCAGTGAAATAGAAAACATTTCCACAAACACAGTCTTGTTTGATTAGAGTCAGTATTCAATACAATAAGTATTTATTCATGAATTCAATAGATATTTATTCTACTCTTCTGTCAGGTATAACAACCATTTTTGGTAGTGGAGATTCCATATTGAGCATGGTAGTAAAAATGACATGGGACTTACGTTGTGGTGGGAGAGACAGTGAACAAGTAAATATATAAAGACAAGTTTGCAAATCATTCGTGTGAAGAAAATTCATGAAATGTAATAAAGAGTGACTGGCAGCCTGTGTTAGTGGTAAGGGATGAGCTTTTCAACGAAATGACATTTAAGCTTTTACTTGAATGACAAAGGAAGATCTGAGGAGTGACCATTCCAGCTAAAGGAGGGAACAAATGTAGAGGCTAGTAGGTAGGAGTGTGCTGAGCATGTGCAAAGACTAGGCAGGGGCCTCGGAGGCCCAGGACTTAGGATTTTCATTCTGAGGATTAAGGGAAGGGATTGTGGAGTTATATACAAGGTAGCAATAGGCTCAGATTTATGCTTCAGAATAATCCCATTTGCTCCTCTATGGATCAAGCCTGGAAGCAGAAAAGACCAGTTAAGAGATTTGCAGGTGTCTAAGTATACAATAATGGTGTCTTGGATGAAAATACTGAATTAAGGGTTCAGGGATTTGGATCCACAATCAGCTCTTCTCTCTGCCTAATTTTCACCATTTCTAAAATGGGAATGATGATAATACATTGCTGTAGGATTAAATGAGATCATAATAACTGTAAAATGCTTAGAAGAATGTGTTAATACTGCTGTATTATCACCCACGACCTCTGTCATGACTGCTACTCCCACATGATCCTCAGTAGCTCCAATTTGCAGATGAGAAAAATGAGAAATAGAAGATGGTTTTGAAATCTGAATATAGGTTTCTTGATTTTTTTAATCTTTTGTTTTTTTTTTTTTTAAATGTCTTTATTTATTTTTATGTGGTGCTGAGGATCGAACCCAGTGTCTCTCGCATGGGAGGCAAGTGCTGTACCACTGAGCTACAATCATATCCCATAACCTATTGTTTTTTTTATGCAGTGTAACCAATAGTATGTTCCCAGAGAAAAATCTCTGTTGATCTGAATCACTCACTCATAGCTCAGTTTTTGTACCTGTGAATGTTTAAATAACTTTGAAAAAATTCTACATATGCCTAGCTGAATCTCAGCATGTGATTAAGAGGTTGCCTCTGCCTGTTCCTCTCTCCATAAATGTCAAATTTCCTGAGTTTTGAAGAGTCATATTGTATAGCAGAACCCAAATCATTAAAATGCACCTAATAAAATATATATGGAAGATAGAACAAAATTTTGAGAACCTTGTGAAATACTGAATCTCTTTAGAGGATCTTCTTCTCTCCATTAATTGTATTAAATGGGGCCATATTTAATATAAATAAATTAAATCCATGGATTATCCCCAGATTTTTCTGGTCAGACTTTTAGTGAAAACATTTACCATACTGTCCCATCTCCACCTGTCTCTGCTTTGCCCATTCCCTTCTGGAGTAAGCCAGTGAGACAGGTAAGAATCAAAGAAAAAGAGAGACAAAATTAGAAGTAAGGAGCTTGAGAAGCTACCTGCTGGTCTTGCCTATAGTTCCTCAAATCCACTGGTGCCTGCCCTCACCAAAGATTGAAGGCAGGCTGTTTGTCTGTTACAGAATGTGAGCACTTGATCCGTCACATGTTGGTGTTAGACCCAAATAAGCGCCTCTCAATGGAACAGATCTGTAAGCACAAGTGGATGAAGCTAGGGGATGCCGATCCCAACTTCGACAGGGTGAGCTGGCCACCTCTTACCTCGCTGATTTCCTCTTAGAGCTACTGCAGTCTCTTTTACATGTGATTGTAATCTGGAAATGACCTGAAAAGATGGGTATGCACTAGGTACAAACTGTTGTGTAATATTAAAGTAGCAAGGGAAGGAAACAAGGACTGTAAAAACCAGCTGAACTGTTGGAGAATGGTGAGACTGGTTCCCTACCATTTGTTCCCAAATTTTAGTTTGTCTTTGGCTTTCAAGACATACAGCCCACCATTCTGGAGCTCTCCTACCATGGGGATGTCTCCTTTCTCTTGTCTTAATGTTCTCAGTGGTTTCTGTAGCATGTCTTTCTTAAAATCATTATGACCATCCCAGGTACCCCAAGGAGCTCGGGAAACAGGGGGATCTTATCTGCTCACAGACAATCACTAGAGCTATCTTGCTTAGACTTTAAGGCCAGAATTTCCTCAGCCACGGGGCATGGAACAGCTTGGTCATTGTGATATGCCACATTGAGTTGATTAATTAGGTATTTGACTGCTTGCATCTTTTCATATTACAGTTAATAGCCGAATGCCAGCAACTGAAGGAAGAAAGGCAGATGGACCCTCTGAATGAGGATGTTCTCTTGGCCATGGAGGACATGGGACTAGACAAAGAGCGGACACTACAGGTATCTAGGAAAGAGTGGAGAACAAAGTGAGGTGTAGTAGTCCTTCCTCTGTCCTCCTTCTTTTCTGTTCTTTCTCCTTTCTGAGAACTTGGGTCTCTTTACTTTCCTCCTATTTCTCTTCCTCTGCCCCTCCTGGGCCTGGGAAGGAAGGAAAGAAGGTGCTTCGGTCTTCTGATGTTATTATTGAAAGGGTTTTGGTCATTGACATGCCATTTCATCAGGGTTTTTTACTTTTTTCCCTTCTCTCTTGGTAGTCATTAAGATCAGATGCCTATGATCACTATAGTGCAATCTACAGCCTGCTGTGTGATCGACATAAGAGACATAAAACCCTGCGTCTCGGAGCACTTCCTAGCATGCCCCGAGCCATGGCATTTCAAGCACCAGTCAATATCCAGGTGGGCAATGTCTCCAGTGACCTAGCTCAGGACACGTAACACCAGGGGGTAAGGGTTAGCTGCTGCTCACCAGCCCCAAGTCAAGAGAGTTTCCTGTTCTTCCATACTTCTGTCGTTTCTTCCTTTGTCAGAGACCAATCAAGACTTGAACCTTTCTTTAACAGAGAGGATGGATGGTAACAATCTTTGCTTTCTTCTTTCTTTCTTTCTTTCTTTTTTTTTTAAGAAATAGCAAATCATTGGAAGATACTTTCCTCTCTAAAGAATGCTTACTTACTGTGACTTCTAAGGGCAGAGGAACCAGAGACTTTAGCAGTCAGGACTACTTTGAAAAGCTGTCATTATTTCCCTCTAATGTTTAAGGTATTTGTGTGTACTTATGTACTACCTTACAGGCGGAGCAGGCAGGTACCGCTATGAACATCAGCGTTCCCCAGGTGCAGCTGATCAACCCAGAGAACCAAATTGTGGAGGCAAGTAGCATCCTCTGATAGGTGCCAATGAAACCACTTTCTTTGCCATATCCACACTTCCTTTCCTTCCTTCCTATTTCTAATTGATTGTGTTTCCCTCCAACCTCAGCCGGATGGAGCAGTGAACTTGGACAGCGATGAGGGTGAAGAGCCTTCCCCTGAAGCACTGGTCCGCTATTTGTCAATGAGGAGACACACAGTGGGTGTGGCTGACCCACGGTGAGTATCTGGGCAACGGCCCTGCCCAGCACCAAGGCAGAGAATTCCCACCTGGATTTCAGTGCCTACCCTGGCACATTTTTCCTACTTCATGCTGTCCTCCAGATGAGATCTAGATTAAGTGGCTGAGATAAGTTTTAACCCTTAATACATCCTGGTAGATCAAAATTGATTTGATTAAAACATTACACAGTATCCATAGTGGCTCTGGTGAGCTATTAGCAATCATACCAATTAATCAGGGTACTTTGGTGAGGAATATGATGACACCTTTGCCCATAAAGATTGAGATCTTTGTATCTAAGTTACACAGAAGTACCCCTTAATATTCATCTAAATTTGACAACTTTTAGAAACATTTGCCACATATTCTAATGCAAGACTCATCTAGGAAGGGAGAACAAGTGATGTGATATAATTTACATATCTAGACTTCTATATATTTATATATAAGTGAACAAGAATTCAGAAAGACACCAGTTTTTCAAAGTGTTTTCCCGAAGCTGTCTTTCACAGTGTTCCCTGATGCCCTCACTCTGGGAAAAAGGACCAAAGGCCAGCTCACTCCATTTTTGTTCTCAAGTTGAGAACTCTCAACATTAAAAATAGCCTACCTCTTTTATGAATATTTTCTTTGCTGAGTAGGAAAGAGAAGGTTGTAGCAAGAGTTCTGAGAGTTCAACTAGGGGCAAAGCTGGTTTTCTTATAAATATCTCTTTTCTGTAAGTGAATTTCCAAAACGCCCATGCCTGCTGATTTGCTTGCTTTATGTTTCTTGTTCTTGGCCTATGATCAGACCAGCAATAGGGGGAACATTCTGGCTCCACACAGTGTGTCAGCTGCAAAGGGGTGGAGTCCTGGGTCACTGTTAATGGAAAGGTCTCTTATTTTAAAATCTACTGTAGAACCTACTGTTGTAGCATGACAGCCCTGTACATCCAGTACTTATCTGTCCTGTCGGCACTGACAGGAGTAATTGCATTCTTTCCCTGGTGAATCAGTTGCTACTTCAGGCAACCATTGTCTTAGCAATAGCTCATGTTCCCCAGAAACTTGCTGTTCACCCCGAGCTTTGAAAACCTACCTGGACTCGTGCCAGTGTTTCCTATTGACTCAGAGCTGTTGGGTTTACATGACTGGTCAATGAAGAATAGCAGTCCCCAATCCCAGGTAATAAAATGGCAGAATCAAATTCACACATTAGGCTTCTGCTTTGCTTTGGGATTTTGGAGAGAATACAAATTTAGGAGAAAAGTAAAAGAGAAATAAAATAAACTGTACTAAATAGCAGTGTCATCAATTTGGGCATTTAAGTACCTCTGAGTAACCATACTTGTCTGTCTTCCTGTTTTCTGTCAGCACGGAAGTTATGGAAGATCTGCAGAAGCTCCTTCCTGGCTTTCCTGGAGTCACTCCTCAGGCTCCATTCCTGCAGGTGGCCCCTAACATGAACTTCATGCATAACCTGTTGCCCATGCAAAATTTGCAACCAACCGGGCAGCTTGAGTATAAGGTACTTTTAGTGTGGGAGGGGTATTGCCCCAGCAAAATAAACTTGAACTTCCTCTGAGAGACTTTGAGGGACCTTCCCTGGGACTTGAAGGGTGTCTTAGAGAAAAAAAAAATGATCTCCTTTGTAAAGCAATTTGGGTGAGAAAAGAGAGAGGGAGGATTTCTGTGGTCTACACCATGATCAAAGAACCCCTTAATTTGAGTGGACTGGAGTTCTGCTGTTTTCACCCTTGTTTGCCCCATCTTACTAGTCAATCCTGCCCACTCTTCTCCTGGTAGGAGCAGTCTCTGTTACAGCCGCCCACCCTACAGCTACTGAATGGAATGGGCCCCCTTGGCCGGAGAGCATCAGATGGAGGAGCCAACATCCAACTGCATGCCCAGCAGCTGCTGAAGCGCCCACGGGGACCCTCCCCACTTGTCACCATGACACCAGTGAGTAGCAACACAGGACCCAACTGATTTTCTCTGAGGCTTTTGATAAGAAGGTTGTGGGCCTAGGGTTGGAAACCCAGGACCCACCTAAATGTCTGAATTCCTTCTTTCTCCAAAATTTTGATGCTCAGTGTACTCCCATTTTCTTCAGACTAGTAGACTTTTCCAGTGTTTTTTCTTGACTGACTCCCTTACTTCACCAGATCATTTCTACCCAGAACCCAGAGAGGCCTCTTTCTCAACAGCCACTTACAGGCAACCTGAAGTACAACCTCATTCCTGCAGCTTGGAGACTTCTCAAAGACAACTTTCCCCTGACACACAGAAAGCAACTGAATCAAACAGCACTCTTTGGAATTAATTGCTTTTTAGACAGGTTTCCAAAATTGCCATCTCACCTTCCTTTTTTCCTTCAATCAACATCATCTCAAATTTTGCTACAACCTTAATTATTTATTCAGCTTTGGCCTAGTCAATTGGTGTCTCTCAATCACACTGTTTTGTATGTAGTGGGGGTACTATTGGGGATTGAATTCAGGGCCTTGCACATGCTAGGCAAGTGCTTTACCATTGAGCCACACCCCCAGCCCTCTTTAAAAAAAATTCTTTCAAGACATGATCTTACCCAGTTGCCCAGGCTGGACTCCAATTTCCAATCCTCTTGCCTCAGCCTCTAGGGTAGCTGGGATCACAGGCGTGCACCACTGTGACCAGCCACGTTCTTTTTCTATGACAACCACATTCAAAGATTTTTTTTTTCTTTCCTCCTCTGGGTTCAATTTATCTCTGGTTATTTTTCTCTCATAGGTCTCTCATTCATTCATTCATTCATTCATGCATTCTCATCCTATGATAAGATTGGGTACTAACTGTATTCATAGGGCTTAAGTGACATTTTAAGGCAGTGCTTTTCAAACTGTCTGTAATGGGGGACCTTTTTGTTTTTTTGTACTGAGGATTGAATCCAGTGGTGCTTAACCATTGAGCCACATCCCCAGCCCTTTTTTTGTATTTTATTTAGAGACAGGGTCTCACTGAGTTGCTTAGGGCCTTGCTAAGTTGTAAGGCTGGCTTTAAAAGCACAATCCTCCTGTCTCAACCTCCTGAGTCACTGGGATTGTAAGCATGTGCCACTGTGCCCAGCTCAAATCATGTTTTTTAACCCTTCAATCCATCATCAATTGATACTTCTATAAAATACAGGAAAAGTGAATCACTAGAAAAATGAAATTTTAAAAACATAACAAAATACAGGGCTAAGTTTTAAATTTAATTTAGAAGACAAAATTATACCATTACATTATTATACAGTGCCTAGAAGCTTACTGTTGACATCTGTACTTAGCTTATCATGGATTGGTAACAGAATACTTTGTAGACTGGTGTAAGTCCATTTGCCAGACTTTCAGTTAACACTGTAGTCCAGAAAACAAAAGAATTATATATCATGGTTGTTGATGTACTGAAAAACAAGATCAACCTATGTGAAGTATCTGAACAATGGTAACAGGCCATGTGTCAGTGAGTGCCACAGTGAATAACATGGACTATCAGGGGGCAGAGATGTGCAGGGCAAGATCAGTATTGGTTAGGAAGGGATCAGGGACAGCTTTTTGGGGTGGGGTGATACTCTATCTACTAGAACTGTTTCTGCCAAGGTCATTAGCAGGCTCTTGTTGATAAATCCAGTGGGCATTTTTAATCTTTATCTTTTTGGATGTCCCAACTCCATTAGTCACTGTTGACCATTTTTTCCCTTGAACTATTTTCTTTCTTAGGCTTTTGTGCCAGCACACTCTTTATTTCCTCCTAGCCTTCCTTTTCATATTTCCTTTCTGCTTGTTCCTTGAAGTTGACAAAACCCAGAGTTTTATCTTAGGCTCTGTTCCCATCTCTCTTGACATATTCTGCATGATTTTGTTTACTCCCATAATTTCAGTTGCCATCTGATTCTCCACCCAGAACACTCTTCTGAGTTCTACATGTCTGTGTATGATTGCCTATGGATAGCTATAGTTTATTATCTCACAAGTACTTAAATTTTAGTTCAGCGTGTCCCCAAATGAACTTACTACGAATCCGTGAAACCTCTTCCGCCCCTTGGGTGACACTAAATGGCACTGTCATTCTCTTGGTTGGTTCCACAGGTTAGGAACATGAATTTTCTCTTAAACTCTTCCCTTTCCCTTATTCCCTCTGTTAAATCAGTTGTCTAACACCTGTGAATTAAAGATCATCTCTCCCTCTCCACCGCCCCTTTCTTAACTCACATCACTGTCCCCCATTGCCTTGAATAACATGGTGGCCTCCTAACTGGCTTCCTTACTTCCAGTCTTACCTCTGCTCGCTGCCACCAGCCCTTTTTACCCTGCAACTAAAGAGAGCTAACTTTTTCAAGTACAGATCTTATAACATCACGCTCCTGCTTAAGGTCTTTAGTGATTCACCACTGCCCTTCTCAAAATAAACTCCTTTGTGTACTATTCAAGGTCATTTTAACTGGTGAGCGTTACAATGCCTGCCTCAGCTATAGTCCATTCCTGTCTGACTGTTCACTCTGCCCTACAGATTATCATAAAGGATCTGGAAACCCTAGAAGCATTCAAATGATGGAATTATTTCAACAAGTTTTTTTTTTTTTTTTTTGGAATTATTTTCCATTTTTTAAAAATGCTCTTTCGTAGTAAATGAAGTATGAGCTTTGCTCTAGTGTCTGAAGCATGGTGGGAGGACACGCAGCATTCCAGTCCTCAGGCAGATGGAAATAGGACTGCAGTGATGCTCGCATTGTGGCGGTTCTCATTTCACTTGCATGTTTTGGTGGGTGACAGCTATTTTAGGGCATTGAATCACAACTGCACAATTATATGTTATATACAAAAATGTTCTCTAAAAACATTGTCATGCTTTCCTGGAGTTAATACACTGAAACTCTGGAAATGACATTACTATGAAACAACAGGTCAGTTCCTAGATGTGCTAGGCAAATAGTTTTCTTCTCTATTTTCAGGCATTCTAACAGCTTTAGGCTTTCTCTTTTCGCGCAGTCTAGAAGACTTTTCCTCTTTGCCTAGCTAGCTTTGCCTATATGTACTTTAGGTGTAAGGTTAGCAGTTACCTCCTCCAGAAAGTCTTCCTTGATTCCCAAGCACCCCTTTCTGTTGACTGTGGAGAACTTGGTCATGCTTTTTAATTGTTTGCTTGTCTCTGTCTTCTACTAGACTATAAAATGAGGTCAAGGACTCTTATCTATAAATCTCACGTTTTATCTCGTAATGTAGTAGGCATTCAGCTATTTGTTGAATAAATGAGTCAATGAACGAAGAATAAGAGGAAGAAATCTGAATTAATATCACCTGAGCAAGGTAAAAATGGGAAAATGGTATATGAAAGTTCCATGTAACCCAGGTGTCCTAGAAAAGTATCATAAATAAGAAAGTTAACAGAAAATCTTGCTCCAAGCCTGGTTACTAGAATATCTAGAAACACTAGAGACTAAGCTGCCACCTTGAGCTTTTCCTTCCTGTCTCTCTCCAGGCAGTGCCAGCAGTTACCCCTGTGGACGAGGAGAGCTCGGATGGGGAGCCAGATCAGGAAGCTGTGCAGAGGTAATGTGACATCTGGCAGTGCTTGCAGAACGTCCTTGGGCAGGCTCCCCCTGCAACCAACGAAAGGTCACCTCTGCCCAAGGAGGTGGTACAGTGCAGCTTCAACATTTGTGTGGTCTCTTTGCTCAAGCCAGATGGCATGTTCCTCCCCACATGGAAGTAACAGAAGACTACCCAGAAAATTTCATTTCTGTAAGCACCATTGGAAGTCCCCTAAGTGACAGCAATAACCATAAGAACTTTTTCTCTCCTCCCTCCTTCCTTCCTTGTCCCCTGCCTTCATATTGCAACTCTGATAGTATTCACAAGGCACAAAGCCTGCTCCTACCTGCCAAGAACTGTTTACTGAAAAGGAATTGGAGATTTGGGATGACAGTGATCCTAGCTAGTCTGGCCATGGACCTCTGGCATGGACTCTTCCTTTCCAGGAGAATGAATGAATACCTTTTGTACTGTTTGCTGTGTGTTTCTTGCACTCCCTTGTACCAACAAAGAGATACTGAAAAAAAATATATATATATATATATATATATATATATGGGATTTGGGCCAGGGACAGATGCATATATCCATTGTTTGCAGAACCTTGTTGAGAGATGCCTAATTCACAGAGAATGGCAGTGACCATCAGGCATGCTGTACTATTCATTTGAACTCAGTCCCAGTAGCCCTGTCCTCTGCTCCATGCATGTCCCCTGGTGGGAATTGTCTTTCTTATTTTCCGGGGAGGGGTTTCACCAGAATCCAGCATGTATTTTCCCAGAAATCCAGGTGTTCTTCAAGATTATATGTTTTCCCTTGAGGAAAGTTGAAATAAAATGGTTTTCATGGGCTCTTGGGGAAACTTTGGGTGTCTTTATCAAATGGATATTAAATCACTGATGGCTTACTCTTTGGCAAGTTTGCATACTGCTAATTACAGTCTGTTAACTGACTTTAGTTTAAATGGGCAAGGTAGTTAAGAATGAAACCAGACCGTTTCTTCAGAACCTGATGGTTGCTGACCAGGACTCTCTTCCTACTCCCAGGAGCTCTGTATGAGAGCTGCTGTTCAAAACAAAGCTGGTCCCTCGCGGAAAGACAGACAAATCAAACAGAGGTGTTAGGTGGGCCAGCTTCGTCTACGGTTTAACCTATAGGAGGAGAAGTGTGGGGACTTTTCCCCCTTGATGCTGTTGTTTCTGTAGTTTGCTGCTAACAAAGTATGTAAGGTGGCAGACAAGCCCTCCTGGTGTCACGAAGAGATGAGGAATGAAGAGATTCACTGCCTTCCCATCTTACAAGGGACAGCAATATTTTATTTTAGCTTCTTTGTTCTTGGACTTTACTTCCTTCAGCTTTACCTTCTTCCTTTAGATCAACATTTTAAGGATTAATTTCCATTGGTTTTGATGGAATGGAAAGGAATAGAACTTCTCTTGTTCATGCCCAAGACGAACAGCAGTGGTGTGAAAGCCATCCACCAGACAAAGGGGACTGGTATCTTGTGGATGGCATTGCCAAAGTGTACATCTAGAATGTCTTCAGAGAAAAAGTCATCAGCTTGTGATTCTTGGGCTTTTGAAGCTCTTCTGTTTTCCTGCCTTGCCTTTTTCAAAACAATTCTAAACACTCCACATGGTTTTATTTCTTCACCCTCTATAGAATGTGGCTCCAGTTTTTCTTCTCCGATGATTAATCCCAGGTCATGAGGGAAAAGGTAGTTTTGGAATTCATCCCCAAATAGAAGAGTCTGTTTCCTATGACCTCTAGTAAGAACAGCCTCAAAACCTGGGCCCTGTGGCACCAAGAGACATATCCTCCTTGGCTCATCTCTAGGAATAGGCCTTAGGGCTCATTTTCTTTGACTTATATTTCAGAAATTTGGAGACAAAGAGGAATGAAATTAACATGTAGAAAATAAATTCTTCTATTAAATGGAATGAAATAAGGAAAGTTGATCTTCCTGTCTTTGTGAGCTCGATCTGCTTTCTCTCTTCTCTTCAGTGAGTACTCTTAAGTTCAAAATTCAGCCACTTCAGTGTTAAGCCAACTTTTGTTGGCCGATTAGTCATCCACTCAGGGATCTGTTTGCTGTGGAGCACTTTTTGAGCTCTGGCACTATTTCACTGAGCGCTTTGGATTAACTTCTATTGCTTCTTATGGAGGAGTATTCCTGTCTGTCTTTTTTACTATGAAATGTGCTCCTGCTTGTTGCAGGTACTTGGCAAATAGGTCCAAAAGACATACACTGGCCATGACCAACCCTACAGCTGAGATCCCACCGGACCTACAACGGCAGCTAGGACAGCAGCCTTTCCGTTCCCGGGTCTGGCCTCCTCACCTGGTACCTGATCAGCATCGGTGAGTAGCCACATGACAGTGTGAGCTCCTTGAGGTTCGCAGACAGGCACCCTTCTGACTAGTTCCCCATTGGTGGTGACTGTCCTTAAGTAGAAGCCAGCTGTCATCCTGAACTCACATCTTCTCAGCTCCTTGCACTAAGCAATGCACAGGGCAAATGTTTTCTACTGGACCCTGAAGCAATGCTAGATTCTTCTTTCTCATTATCTTGCAGACCTGTTTATTGTCTGCAGCCGATTCCCATGACTTTAGATATTGACTCATAGATAAATTGAACTTGAGACCTTCAAGGAAGTGAAGCTCTCAGAAGGCCAACTGGAAATAAAAGGATTTGCAGTAATATTCATTAGACTTGACCTTTAATAATTCATCACCTTCAAAAGACTAAGCACTTTATATCATGTTACCATTGAACAAAAGGGCTGGATATGAAGGAGGATATATCCTTTGTGAATGGTGGAGCAGAGATGCAGCATCCTTTTGAATGATGTGCTTGAGAAGTCATTCTTTTGACATTCGGATAGCAAAATCTTTTGCTAACTCTGTTGACATTTATCATTCATTCTCTTGAAGAAATAAAAGTGAGTTTAACTTTCCTGGCTAGGAAAAGTTCATCAAACCCAAGTGAGCTTGGAAACAAAGGAGATGACACTTTGGTAGAGTAAGAAGATGATTGTTTTCTGTGAATACCTTGATGACTAAAAATCTTAGTCACTCCGTTCTGAAGCTACCCCTATGCTCACAGGCCACGCTTTCAAAGTCACCATCAATTGCTCAAGCTTATTTTATTCCAGTCTTTTAGAGGGAACAGTGAAAAGCAGTCTTAATTGGGAAGGTTGAGTTGCAGCCAGAGTCTAAGGAAATCCACTTTATGTGCATGTTTTTATGAAATCTTGGCAACCAGTGCATACTGCAAGCTGGGGGCAGTGTGTTCATGCGCTAGTTTCTCCTGGACATCATGTAATCAGCACAGAGAGGTGAACTCTGAGCAGACCAGGGCTTAATTAGTGCCACGCTGGAACTCTGGAAGAAGGAAGATAAGCTTTTATAAATGACTGTGAATAATTTAGCAGAAGTAATCTGTTAGGAGTAACAGGAATGAAGATTCTCAACTAAAACTGCGATGACACAGACAGTCTTTTTCGAATGACAATCTCTCAGGACCTCTGCTGTTAGTACGCATCAAAACACACTTTGAGGGATCACTGGAGAGCTGCCTTCTCCTCCCCCTATAAATTTTCTTCTTGTGAATCTGGGCGCTACAGTTGTGCCCACCAGATGCTTTATTACTTCTTCTCTCCTCATCTCCATCTTTCCTGCCCTTTCAGTCTGACGCTGCATTGGTCAGCCCTCTTGGGGGTCTTTTATATTTAGCTTATGTCCTTTGGGGATCTTTGTTTAATTCTAGGTGTCCCTCAGGAGTTATTTTTCCAGGGAAACATGACGATCAGCACATTTCCATGTCAGCCTTTGTCACAGACCTTATATTCTGTTTACACTTGTTACTAAAGGAAGACTGCACTGGCTCACAGCTCTGTTTATGTGATATCCACCCTGCCTACAATCATTGTCAAGGCCTTGCCTGGTAGAAATCTTTCTGCTGTCTGTTTTTATGTGAACACTCTTGATAAAGTGTTGCAAGGTTTTGGTGGCCAAAGGCGGTTTGAATTGGAAGCAAATGAATGCTTTATGAGTGACAGATTGTGTATGGTGGGGCATTTGTTTAAACTTGGCATGTCTTTGTGGGGTGACTGTACAAATATATGTAACACAAAGAGATTAAAGTCAGTCTTCAAGGGAAAAGAGAAACTTTCCCAGTCCATAACCACTGAAAATGGATGGTCTAGATAGGTTATTGAATTTCTTTCTTTTTCTGGAGAAAATGATAAGAGTACAGTATGTGTATCTATTCTTCTGAGTTATAAGAAATGAAGTCCAACACAGAGACAGAAGTGGGGTCTGTTCAGACATCCCATTCCTAGAAGTATGTAATTTAAATTTTTTAAAAAATTCTAAGGTGTGGTGGGGGGGAAAAGTTAACACAAGATGGAATCTATCCAGGTGGGGAACTAATTCTGTTTGAAGAGTTTAATGAGAGAGTATAATGTGAGGCTGTGTTGAGTTTGAACATGATTGTTAATAAAAATAAAGTCAAGCACAAGTGATACCATCAGTGCTTCTAAAATGAACAACTCCATCAGAACTGTTCCTCTGAAGTTACTGTGCTGGACTGACCTTGGGATCAGTCTCTTCTCAACCTGAGCTTCTGAAAAAGTCATGAAATACCTGGACCTGGGATGTTATTGCTCTGATGAAAGAGAATGCTTTTGGTGTAGAAAGACTGTACTGACTGCTTGAAGAACACAGCTTTCTGAATGAATCAGAAATGTGTCTGTTATCCAGAAATATTGACAGATTAGGAATTGATTTTGAGGAGGAAAATAACACTTGCTTTCTCTCAAAAAAATCCAAAGTAGAGACAGAAAAGAGAAGTTTTTAGAACACGCTCCTGAAATCAGCTTTCATGATTGCTGTTTCTGGAATGTGTCCCCCACATCATTTATCATCCCAATTCCCTTGTCATTTATATTACTGAAACAAATAATGTGCGTGTGTCCATTTCATTAGCTCAGCTCTGTCAAGCCTCAGGTGGTCTGAAACATAGGTCATCATTAGCAGAGAGGGTGAAGGACTTTGCCTGCTGCCAGAATTCTCTTGACACCTCTACACAGCCTTCATTTCCTCCAAGTCCCTCCCTGTCTGCATTGTATTTGAACTCACTTGCTAACCTGCTTCCTTAGCTGTGGTTCTGCTTCAGTCCAAATAGAATAACTGGCAAGGTGATCCATCATTTCACTCATAGTTCGGTGTAATGTCATCTCTACCCTGGCTATGAAACCCTGCCCCTTTCCATCAGCTGTTGGAATGCTGCCTTGGCAGTCTTTTATCTGCTTACCTCAACCCATAAACATCTCTTTCTGATTAGGTAACAAGTATAGGTGTTAGCTTCTAACCCTGACGCATTCTTTATCAATTGCTTGTTCATTCCTTCTGTAAAGCACTGGCTGTTCTGGTTGGGCAGTGGGCTCATGGTCCCTCTCTCAGGGGAAGGGGTGGGTGCTGCTGCCCTGAGAAGTCAGCATTCACAGCAGGCAGGCACGTGTGTGTTCACCAGCCACGGCAGGATCTTGAGGCCCACATTCCTCAAGAATGTGCTGTGTTCATCCCGGGTTCAGAAGTCCCCATTTTCCTCCACCCCAACCTTCACCCTCCCTTTCTAGCACAGAACTCTCGAGTTCCAGGCCAGACCTTTGACCACAAGCTGACTGTAGTTTCTCTCTGGTCACACAGAGGTTATTGCTTAGGGCAAACTGGGGGTCAAGTGGTAACTTTTAGTCTCTCAAGACACCAGATAGATTTTAAAAGCTCCTGTCCAGCTGGCCCTGGGGGATACTGAGGAGCTTTTCTCTCTGGTCTAGTGTATTCATAAGAACTGGATGTACTTGCTCCCAGAACCTCAGGCCTAGAAAGGTGGCCAACTGAAGGTAAGTGGAGATGGAAAATGTATCCCTGGAGTCCTCCGAAGGGAAGCAGGCTAGGGCAGCGAGCATCTTCTGGACGTGGCATGGAACAGGCCTAATACGCAGGGCTACACATGCAGCCAGCCATCTTTGTGTTCGTCCGGAACAGCAGTCCCTGTGTGATTTGGTCAAAACCCCTGAGTCCTCGCCCCTAACCTTCTCTTCCCATGTATTTAGCTCCACCTACAAGGACTCCAACACCCTGCACCTCCCCACGGAGCGTTTCTCCCCTGTGCGCCGGTTCTCAGATGGGGCTGCAAGCATCCAGGCCTTCAAAGCTCACCTGGAAAAAATGGGCAACAACAGCAGCATCAAACAGTTGCAGCAGGTAATGGAGAGATGGCAGGCATCTCTGGAGAAGCATGGGTAACAGAGACCAGTATTGCAGGAGCACTGGGGTGGTAAACTTTCTACCCTCTTTCATATCAGCAACACTGCAGTTTTGCAGGTTAAAAAAACTAGAGCTTTCTAACACTCTTTCCTTACTTCTTGTTATGTATAGCTCTCCCCAGGGTCAAACTTGCTTCCCCTATGAAGGGACTAAATTTTTCTACTGTCTTTGTAGTTCACTGGAAAGGAATTTCTGGGCGTGGGTTTCATGGGGAAGCCCCAGGGAAGGTACTTCTAAGCAACCCTGGTATTCTCCTGTTGATAACAGTGTACTGGGTCTTACTGGAGCCTGTTACACCTGTCATACTCTCTAGTTGGCATGGAATGGTGCTCCCAGAGGCAGGAAATGTAGCTCCAGGCTTCTGTGAAGGACCAGTTTCCTTTCTGCCTTCCTGATGACCTTGCTTCGAGTGGCAGGTGCCTTGTACACAGATTTCACACCGGAAACTTTCACTCATACACAGGCCTTGGTGTTTCCTTGATGGTTCCCATTTGTTCATATACAGAACAGAGTGTGAAGATATTTAGTGCACAGATACCTGTATAAATGGGTCAATTGCTCATCAAGGACACTGTTCTTCTCCTGTGGCTCTTTCTGCCTATGAGACCTTGGGCAGATCTGCATCCACTGAAGTCACTGCATGGGGTGGGCCTGGCTGCATCCCATCTGTATTAACTGCTTTCCCTTCAGGAGTGTGAGCAGCTGCAGAAGATGTACGGGGGGCAGATTGATGAAAGAACCCTGGAGAAGACCCAGCAACAGCATATGCTATACCAGCAGGAGCAGCACCATCAAATTCTCCAGCAGCAAATTCAAGTAGGCCCTCACTCTTTGCTTTCTCCAACTGGTTTGGAGTTTGCTTTCAGGCTGATTTGCCTATGCATTTTGGAGGAGCACACTCAGGGCAAAGTGGCATTGAGTTCTGTTTATGGTTGACATGTTTGAGTAAAGGTAACAGATCTTTTGATGAACAACAAAAGCATAAATCTGAGTTACAGATAGTTCTCTCTGTTTCTTCCCTTCCTGAGAATAGCTCTGATTATGCTTTGTGCTCACAATTATTATTTTCCTTTCCCCCATGTATGTTTTAGGACTCTATCTGTCCTCCTCAGTCTTCCCCACCTCTTCAGGCTGCGTGTGAAAATCAACCAGCCCTTCTCACCCACCAGCTCCAGAGGTAACAAATCACTTTATGTTATGCCTAAGCCATTGGCTCTATAGCAGACATCCTAGGCCTGACTCGTGGGAGATATCAATCAGCTTTAGCATTCATTTTGGAAGCATCTGCTAGAAAAGCAGAGAAATCAGTTCAAAGGTCAGGAGCCTCCTGAAATCTGCCACTTCATTTTCATATCCCCCTGAACAGAATAGTCTGCCACCTACCGCAAGAGGACAGACATAGTGAACTCTACCTCTATAGTGGGGAAGACTGGTAAAATAAGATGTGTATAGGTTTTTAATTGATGGTTCATGTGTGGCTTATCAAAACTTAAAAAAAAAAGTTTCTACTTGTGTGTGTTTTATGACTGAAACTTACTTCAAGATTATTGTGTTGCCTCAGGAAGTTTATTTATCCATTTTGTCATTTTTAAGGTTAAGGATTCAACCTTCAAGTCCACCCCCCAACCACCCCAACAACCATCTCTTCAGGCAGCCGAGTAGTAGTCCTCCCCCCATGAACAATGCCATGATCCAGTCTCACGGTGAGTGGAGAGGCCCAGACTGAACCCTCAGATGCCACCTGGGGAAAATGTTTTAGTCCTTGTGGTTGGTTTGTTTTGTTTTACCACTGTCCTCTTGAACGTCATGAACCATTTGAAAGGCAGAATAACATGATATTTAGGGGTATGGGCTCTAGAGACAGCTTGTCTTGATTTAATCCTGGTTCGACCGGTTTCTTGATTGTGAAACCTTAGGTAAATTCCCTAATCTCTATATACCTCAGCTTTCTCAATAATAATATTAACAATAACAAAAACAGTATTTAATGAATAAATATATGTAAAACACTGCAAGTCTCTAACATAAATAGTTTTCAGTAAATGTTAACTATTACTAATATATTTACTAAAACCCTCTCCAGCCCTACCAAATAAAAACTGCACCAGAAGCTTCTTGTTATCACCTTCATTTGGTTATCCACGGTGAATTTGGGAGCCTCTCTTGTTTAGATGGAAGTAACATGAGTAGACTCTAATTAGTGTGAGTTTTCAGAAATCACCATACGCTGTAGATTCCTTGTCAGCCTCCCTCAACATCCTTGGGAAGAGTCAGAATTGCCACTAGGCCCTTTCTATTCAAACTGGGATCCCTTGACCAACAACTTTGGCAAGAAAAGTAAAATCTCAGGTCCCTTTCCAGATTTGCTAAGCGGTAATATGCACTTTAACCAGATCCCTAGGCCATGTATACATTCTCATTTGGGAAGCACTGTCTAGATCTGAATTATTCAAAGTATAGTTCACAGACCAGCTTTTAGAGGAACTTGTTGAAAATAGAAATTTTGGGGGACCCACCCCAACCTACTGTATCCAAGTTCTGTGGGTAGGACCTAGAAATTTTTTTTTTTTTGTACTAGGGATTGAACCTTTAATACTGAGCTACATCTCCAGCCCATTTTATTTTTCATTTTCAGAGAGGATGTCATAAGTTTCTTAGGCCCTTACTAAGTTGCCAAGGCTGGCCTCAAACTTGCAATCCTCCTGCCTCAGCCTCCTGAGTCACTGGGATTACATGTGTGGCTACCATGTCTAGCTGTTTTTTAACAAGTTCTCTAGACTGATATGTACTGAAGTTTGAGAAGACTGTTCTAGATGCTATCTGATGTGAGTCTCCTCATTGGTTCCATTACTTCCAGTAGGTAGGTAACCTGGGCACTTGGCCAGTCACTGTGAGGTCCCTTTCTCTCCAGGTGCTGCCTCTGCCTCCCAGTTCCAAGGCTTACCCTCCCGCAGTGCAATCTTCCAGCCCCAGCCTGAGAACTGTTCCCCTCCTCCTAACGTGGCACTAACCTGCTTGGGCATGCAGCAGCCTACCCAGTCACAGCAGGTGACCATCCAAGTACAAGAGCCAGTTGATATGCTCAGCAACATGCCAGGGACAGCTGCAGGCTCCACCGGGCGGGGCATCTCTATCAGCCCCAGTGCCAGTCAGATTCAGATGCAGCACCGTACCAACCTGATGGCCACCTTCAGCTACGGGCACCGACCCTTGTCCAAGCAGCTGAGTGCTGACAGTGCAGAGGCACACAGGTAAGACTGCCTGATGTCACCAGCCCTCTATCCAGGCCACCTAGGTGGGAGGGGTGAGAGAGAAGGAGGGAAGTTCACAGGGTCTGGTTAGGCTGTGCTCCTGTTTCACCCTTTCTAAAACCAGAGTGGTGGATTTGGAATGAACTTGTAAACTACTTATGGACCCAGGATTAAAATGCTAATGAGGCAGAGGAGGAAAATGGCAAAGCTACTTTACTAATTGCTTGCAGAAAGGATAAGGCCTTTAGAGGAGTGTGTTAAAATACCAGTTTCCTTGGCTCACTCTTCTAGGAGTCTTAACTCTCTCAATCACTCCTCTAAGAGATTGCTGCCTCTTAATAGCTCGAGTGACATTTTAAGATAGGCCAGGTTGCTGCCTTCAAATGATGCTCACAGTGCCTGCCGTTACCCTTGGAAGATTTGGATAAGCAAATAAGGGGACAAATAGGGATGGTACAGACATTCCCCTCCTTCTGGTTGCACCATCGTTCTCTGTACCTGGGTGCTCCCTGCTGAGGAAGGGTAATGGCTGTTCCCCAGGGGAGTCTAGCGCAGTCTTCACACAGATGCCTGGTACTCACTCCCTTTTGTGTCTGCAGCTTGAACGTGAATCGGTTCTCCCCTGCTAACTACGACCAGGCGCAGTTACACCCCCACCTGTTTTCGGACCAGTCCCGGGGTTCCCCCAGCAGCTACAGCCCTTCAACAGGAGTGGGATTCCCTCCAACCCAAGCCCTGAAAGTCCCTCCACTTGACCAATTCCCCACCTTCCCTCCCAGTGCACATCAGCAGGCGCCACACTATACCACATCGGCACTACAGCAGGCCCTGCTGTCCCCCACGCCGCCAGACTACACCAGACACCAGCAGGTACCCCACATCCTTCAAGGACTGCTCTCTCCCCGGCATTCGCTCACCGGCCACTCGGACATTCGGCTGCCCCCGGCAGAGTTTGCACAGCTCATTAAAAGGCGGCAGCAGCAGCAGCAGCAGCAACAGCAACAGCAGCAGCAAGAGTACCAAGAATTGTTTAGGCACATGAACCAAGGGGATGCTGGGAGCATGGCTCCCAGCCTCGGGGGACAGAGTATGACAGAGTGCCAGGCTTTATCTTACCAAAATGCTGACTCGTATCACCACCACCACAACAGCCCCCAACATCTTCTACAAATTAGGGCACAAGAATGTATCTCACAGGTGTCCTCACCCACCCCGACCCATGGGTATGCTCATCAGCCAGCAATAATGCATTCAGAGAGCATGGAAGAGGACTGCTCATGTGAGGGGGCCAAGGAGGGCTTTCTGGACAGCAGGAGTTCAAATACATTGACCAAAGGTTGCCACGACAGCCCCCTGCTCTTGAGTACCGGTGGACCTGGGGACCCTGAATCTTTGCTAGGAACTGTGAGTCATGCCCAGGAATTGGGAATACATCCCTATGGACATCAGCCGACTGCTGCATTCAGTAGAAATAAGGTGCCCAGCCGAGGTAAGAGTCCCCTCAAAGTAAAAGTCCTGGGCCAGTCTGCCCTAATTCAAGTGACCCAGTAATGTTAGCTTGTTTCAGCTAGTACTTTGTGTTCCGAAGAAAAAAGAATTCCTGAGAAGACCTTCAGGACCATGTGGGGGAGAAGCACATAGAAAGTGGGTATTAGTGGGTAAAGAGTTTGTTTTCCAAATAACACAATAGTGATAGTTAACACCTGGTGAAGTCAGTAAGCTGTGCTACCTATTCCCCCTATTCATACCATAGGTGGAATCTGAAGCTTCTGTCATCAAAATAGCTCTGCAATAGAAAAAAGGTAACTCATACTGAGGAAACTTAGGGTAAATAGTGCTGGATTGAGAATCAGAGCACCTATATCTGATTTTACATCCATTGTGAATATGATTGCCATGTCATTTAAACCATTTGATTCTCATTTTCCTCCTCTGTGAAAAAAGAGCAAGAGGAATTTTTACAAATTGGTTCTTTGCAGAGTTTTGTGAAGATTGAAACATGTTGTGTTTATACACAATGTTATCATAGAAAAGAGAAAGGGAAGTACTTGATGATCTGAAATGTATGATAAAATGTGTAAGTGTGAGGTTTTGTTACTACTCGAGGCCTTTCATCAGTGGGCTGCATTTCAGGAGGACTAGGCTGCTGGGAGCTCTCATGGCGGGTCATGTGTGCAGCGGTGGGCAGACCTGGGGTCGTTCAGGGTTGGGAGGGAACACCACATACCTGTCAGAGGGAAGAAGGGATTTGATTTTTCTGGGTTCTTATTATGGGACCGAACTGAGATCAGGATAGAAGTTGCAGCAAATTCCAACTCCCTACGGAAGACGACCTTTAAAAGAACTTTCTGGAATTGGCTGCCTCTGCAGCCTGAAAGCATCCTGCTGGGAGTGTTCCAGCAGAGGTGAGATGACCAGAGCAGGGATGCTGTGGACAAGATTCCTGTGTACGTGAAAACTTCCAACAGATCAGCATACTATAGCTTCCATAAAAAGGAGTGTACCTGATGCTTCTAGAAAGCTTTTCATATGCTTTTGTATGTGCTGTTCACATATAAATTCATTTAATCCTTGCAACCACCTATCATCTCCATTTTGATAGTGAGACAACTGAGGCGTAGAGATGAGTCATTTGCCCCCAAGGTCTAGAGCTGGCAAGTAGCAACTGAACCCAAGAGCTACTTCATTTACTCTGTCAAATGCTTCCTGAGCTTTCTCAGGCTGCTCAAGGCGCTGGGGAAGAGGAAAAGTTGAAGCAAATAGTGCCTCACCCTGCATCCCTCCCCCAGCCCTGGATTGCCATGTGTTTGAATACTTATGAAGTGTTATTCTAAAAACTTATCCGTGGTGGTGTTCGCCTGAAACCCCCCGCAACTTGGGAGGCGAGGAGCAAGTTTGAGGCCAGCCTAGGCAATTTAGCGAGTCCCTGTCACTATAAAAATAAAAAATAAAAAAAGAAGGGCTAGGGATGCAGTTCCGTGGTAGAGTGCCCCTGGGTTCACCTGGGTTCAATCCCCAGTACTTCACACACAGATATTTTCTCTAAGTTCTCTTCACTTTCCCTCCTGTGTGACTCCTGTACAGATAGGCTAGAGAGCGTATTAGATTCACTATCATCCCCTAATTGTCGGAGGAACCTCCTTTGGCAGGCTGTTTAATGCCAGCAACAGACGTACATGGCATTTGGGTTGGATCTTGAAGAGTGAAGGCGATTTTGCCATTTGGGTTTAGGGGAGAAACCTGAGGAAAGGACAGTGGCAAGAGTGTTTCAGGGCGGTGTTCTGGCCAGCAAGCAGGCTGGGTTAGTTGGGAGTGTAGTAAACGTGGAGGAACTCATAGAAGCTAAGGGGAGAGGTTTCCTAAAATGCAGCGTGCAGTTACAACATGCCACCAAAATTGCGGCGCACTGTTCGGTTCTCTTGGCAGTTTTAGAGCAACTTGCAGGCCTGTCAGTGCGTCCTTGTGAGATCTCTCCTTTCAAGTCTAAGGACTTCACTTCATGTGTCCTGCTTCTTTTTCCAGCTTACAGACCACCTTTACTCCTCTCCTCCCTCTTTCTTCTCCCTACCTTCTTATATCCACCATCATCCCTCCTGTTATCCCCTACAAAAATCTCCTGTCTTCTGAAAGGGGGTGCTGGGGATTGAACCCAGGAGCATACCACTGAACTACATGCCCAGTCCTTTTAATTTTTTATTTTGAGTCAGGTCTCTGTAGGTTGCTGAGACTGGTCTCAAACTTGTGATCCTTCTGCCTCAGCTTCCCAGGTAACTGGAATTAGGGGTGAGAACCACTGTGCCCTCCTCTCTCTGATCTTTGATAAGAGCTTTTCCAGGAACTGTAGCCTTCACTCTGGCTGTGCTTGCCAGTGCCTTGCAGAGACAAGTTGCCCTCCTTTCTATCCAGTTTACTGTAAAGTACACTCTAGCTCAGCCACTGATATGGCTTAAATACTGTTCACCCAATCTCCTTCTATCATCTATTCTTTTTTTTCTAATATCTTCATTTTACTTTTATGCAGTGCTGAGGATCAAACTCAGTGCCCCACGCATGCGAGGCAAGCGCTCTACCACTGAGCCACAATCCCAGCCCCTCATCTATTCTTATATCGTGACTTTAGAACCACACACACAATTATCTGTAACAATTAATGACACATATTTATGATGGAATTTATATAGTGAAATAATCACTGGAGACATTAATGGCCTTAAAAAGCCCAGTGTGTACTGCTCAAGTTAAAAATCCCTTTAGGAAGCTGGGCGCGGTGGCGCACACCTATAATCCCAGCACTCTGGGAGGCTGAGATAGCAAAGGCAAGGCGCTAAGCAACTCAGTGAGAACCTGTCTCTACATAAAACACAAAATGGGGCTGGGGAGGTGGCTCAGTGGTCAAGTGCCCCTGAGTTCAATCCCCAGTACCAAAAAATTAAAAATAAATAAAAATTAAAATCCCTTTAAGAGTATACACCCCCTGTGTGTTTCCAGTGATTTTCTTAGCCAGTCTCTGTGGTGTGTTCCTGTAGTCCCAGCATTTGGGAGGCTGAAGTGGGAGGATCACTTGAGCCTAAGAATTTGAAGCCGGCCTGGTAACATAGTGACACCCATCTCAAAAAAAAAGAAAACAAAACAGAAAATAGTGACCCCACCCCCCACCCCAGGAGTCCTCATTGCCTGTACATTAAACAACAGGATCTCACTTGGTGACCAAGGACCTGATGTATAACCACCTATCCATTTGTTCATCTGTGTAATGACAGGGCTCTTAAGCTAAATGCCCCCAGGGGAGGAGCATGGAGTTAATTTGTAGAGTGCCTGCTCTGCGCTTGATGCTTTTGACTGTTACTCAGTTGTTCACAACCACCCTGGAAGTCGATATTACAATCTGCTTTAAAAACTTGAGAGCTTACATTTTTGCTTTTATCAGAGAATCTGCAAATCATCTGCTGCCACTTTTGCTAAGAGTTCTAGTACTGTGCCCCACCTCCCTGCAGGCAGGGAGGAGAGCCTGATGTTTCCTTTAATGACACTTCCATCTTTGCACACTTACACATTAGTCCCCAAACACTTCAGTCGTTATTTCCATGGCAGAGCAAATTCAATACGGTTTGTTGAATGATTCTTGCCCAAGACTGTGTATTGTAGGTGATGTAGGATGCAGAGAGGAAAACATAAGGACATGTCCTGAAGGAGCCTTCACTGTACCAGGGGAAGCAAGACAAGCTTAGGAAGAGCTTTAACCGGCCATGCTGTATAATGAGTGTGATGAGGTCTAATGAAAGAGTGAAGCCTGCGTGACCTTTCTAGACTCCCTTAATGGTAGATGAAATGGATTGTTGATGTTATTCAGGTAGAATTAGATGCCCTCATATTAGTGTCAGAGGCTTCTGGTTCCTATAGGGCTATTTGCCATATAGTAGAAGGTTAGGCACTGAGCACTGAGCAGGTAGCATGCTAAAGGTTTCTTCCAAATGCATAGAAGTTTTAGAACTCTTTCTGCCCTATGCTGCTTGTCTGCCATTCTAGAAGTAAAAATGAGGTTTGTCCTTCCTCCATAGTGTTAGGTAGACTTGATTTTTTGGACTCTGCAAATAAAATAAATAAGTACAGCAGTCCAGCTAGTTTACAGGGTGAGATGACCAACTTGAACTCACAAAGAAAACCACACCCTCCGAGCTTGGGCAGCTTCAGCATTCCTGCTTCAGGTCTCCTCGAGGGGAATGCTGAGGGCCTGGGAGGGGTCATCACAGGGCCTTTAAGAGGAATATGCAAGCATGTCATTTCTCTCATTTTCTCTTAAATCCCAGTAAATGAGTAAGGACAAGTCAACATTGACAGATTCAATAGAGAGTTGTGCAAGCTGCCCCTCGGTTCCCAGGGAGGTGGGTGGCGAGCATTGTGTCCGCGTGTGCGGTTTTCCCCTGGTGTGATCAGGTGATCACCCCCTCTCTGCACTCTCTTTGCTTTACTTTGGTGAGTGCTCGCACATGGAGCACCTGGAAGTCCTCTTCCTCTGTTATTCATGTCCTTCAGCCAGCCTGACAGGTCTGTAGCTGTTAGATAGGCATGAATGATGCCAGAGACTGGAGCCTAAGTCCCCTGTCCCTTAGTCAGTGGGTTAGTCTACTTAGACCCAACAGCTGGTCAGTAGGTCTCATCTACAAAGTGTCACAAAGCACTTCTAGAGGCAGGCTCAGCATTCTTACTAAAAATGATACTTTACTTATATTGTTCTTTACAGTTTATCAAAGACTCTTTCACTTGTACTCTCTTTTTTAAATCCCTAAACCATAAGTCCCTTTATTTTTCAGATAGGTAATGTAAGGGGAAGGAGTCTGTTGGTGGTGGAGCCTGGGTCCTGACTTGAAATTTCCTGATTCCTTTATCTTACATTGTTTCCTTTCTTCCTCTATGTTAGTTAGCTTTCTGTCTCTGTGACAAAATACCTGAGAAAATCAACTTATAAGGAGAATTTATTTTGGCTCACAGTTTCATGAGTTTCAATCCATGGTCAGTTGCTTTTGAGCCTGTGGAGAGGCAGAATATCATGGTGGAAGTGTGTGGTCAAACAAGCTGCTCACCTCATGGTGGCGGAGAAGCAAAGAGAGAAAGAAAAAGGGTTCCAGAGTCCCAAAAGACCCTTTGAGGGCATGCTCCACAATGACCTAATTCCTTCCATTACACCCCCGCTTCCTTAAAGTTTGACCACATCCCAGTAGCACCACAGGCTGGGGACCAAGCCTTTAGTAAGTGAATGAGCTTTTTGAGGACATTTAAGAGCCAAACTATCAGCCCCCTTGTCTCCACTCTGCACCTTCCAAACCCAACTGCTGAGCAAAAGATGTTAGCCTTTCTGGGTTTCTGACCTGTTGATTATGCAGAAACTTGAGCAGACAGAGCTCCCATTTGTTTCCCAACTCTTATGAATATCCTTCCCTTCCCTTCCCTTCCCTTCCCTCCCCTCCCCTCCCCTCCCCTCCCAGGGCCTCTTGCATGCCAGGCAAGCACTTTAACACTGAGCCACATCCCCAACCCTTTTTAATTTTGAGACAGGGTCTCACTAAGTTTCTGAGGCTGACCTCAAACTTGCAATCCTCCTGCCCATCACTGGGATTATAGGTGCCCCTGACCACTTCATCTGATTTCTTTTCTTTTTTTTTAAAGTATTGGAGATTGAACTCAAGGATGCTTTACCACTGAGCTATATCCCCAGTTGTTGTTGTTGGTGGTGGTGGTAGGTACCAGGCATTGAACCCAGGGGCATTTAACCACTGAGCCACATCCCCAGAATCTCACTAAGTTGTTAAATTTATGCCTTGCTAAATTGCTGAGGTTGGCTTTGATTTTGTGATCCTCCTGCCTCAGCCCCCCCAGTCACTGGGATCACAGGTGTGCGTCACTGCACTCAGCTATGCTTTTTATTTTGAGACAGTGTCTGGTTAAATTACTGAGGCTGACCTTGAATTTGCAATCCTCCTGCCTCAACTCCCAAGTGACTGGCATGCACCACCGTTCCTGAACCTTCATCTGAGTTTTAACCCCATTAGTCTTTCCCAAATAGGAGCCTTCTTTGGAAATTAAAGTTTCCGTAACTCATTTGTTCATTTATGTAAGGGAAAATTGTCCCCCAAATTCTGCAAGTAGGGTTCAGTTTCTTTGTTTTTATCAACTGGCTCATTATGCCCTTATCCATTCAGAAATAACAGCTCAGGAGGGGAGGTAACTGATACCAGTCTATACCGAGCTTTTATGGTGTGCCAGGCTCCATCAAGCACTCTACACATTGACCTGTGGAGTGGATGGTAGGTAACAGGTGAAGAGACTAATAAGACCCAGGGAATCTAGATAGCTTTCCCAGGTCCTCTTCCTCAGAAAGTAATAAATCCAGAATTCTAGCCTCAGTCTTCTTGACCTCTGACTTGTGCTTAGATAACTGTGTCACTTGTTGCTTAGCTGAGGGATGAGCAGTAAACAAGGGGTTCAGGAAGCCTCATTATGTGACTTGTCAGCAATAGCTTGTTCTGTCTTGGCACAGGCCCGTTGGCATCAGATGGGAAGGCTGGGAAGAGAGCAAAAAGGACAGAATCCATGCAATCCTCCCAAAACAGAGCCAAAGGGAAGGTTATGGTTTGGATTTGGAGAAACCTCATTCTTGGGAATAAAAACAAACACAAAAAGAGTGAGGAAAGAAAGGAGACTTACCTGACATGACAGAAAAACACTGAGGTCTCCAGAAAATGGAGGAAGGCACTAAATGTCAAGAACAAGAACTGTAGATACTTCGTTGGCTTTGCCATCTCCTCGTGTTTGAGAACAGTCCTTTTAAAATCTTTAAACAGGGGAACAGTCATGTTTGTCTTTGGGGGAGTAGAGAGGTGCAACTGGTGATGAGGTTTGCATTCATAGCAGATTTAAAAGAAGAAAGACCCCCCCAGCGAGTTGAGTGGGTGGTGTTAGCTCTCAAAGAAGAGAGTGTAGCCATTAGAAAAGGCTTTGAAAAAGTAAGAAGCAACTTTTGGTGCTGTTTCTTGGCAGAGCAGACAGAATCAACAGCTCCACATTCACACCAAGCCAGTATTCTACCACTTCCTGCTAGTGGTTTTGGTTGGCCCTGGGGCCACATGGGAGCTGTGCCCACTGAGAAGAATTCGCTGAGTAGACAAGATGGGTGAGCTAATCCCACAGAACACGAACATGTAGGTTTTCTTGTTTAGGTTTACTTTTATCTTCCTTTCTCTGCTGGCTTTCAGTTTTCAGTTGCAAAGTAGTTGACTTTTGGCTATTCCTTTGACGTCTTTGCTTCAAAAACTTTGAAAATATTTCCTTCATCTCTGGTTGTTGGGTAGCTCCCTGCTCCTCCTCTGATTTCCCCCTGAATGTCTTACAGTACTAGCAATGTGCATGTCAGTTAGTTCCCACCTCTTCCCCTCTTACTTTAGCCCCTAAGCCTGGGCCTAACCTTGATCCTCATACAAGGTCATTTGCATATAGAGACCTGAATCCCTTTGCTCAATGCTTAGGCAGTATGTTTGCTTCCATTGTTCAAATAGATTAGAATGGCACAATTAGTTCTAGCATTGTGACTTTTAAAAATTTGTTCTTGCCAAGAGTCAGTTCATCAGACAAGCTCAATAGTTACTAAAGAGATTTGCCTCAGAAAACCAATCAAGCAAACAAAATATTTGTCCAAGTCCCAGGCTCTTATAGACTGAAGTCAGAAGTACTGCCTGGAAGATCTTGTCACCCTACATGTGACCCTGCTATTCTTCTTCTTTTTTTTTTTTTTTTTTAATTTATTTATTCTAATTAGGTATACATGGCAGCAGAATACATTTTGATCCATTGTACACAAATAGAGCACAACTTTTCACTTCTCTGGTCGTACACAATATGGAGTTACACCATATGTGCAATCATACATGAACCTAGGGCATTGTTCAGTCCATTGCATTCCACCATCTTTCCTGTCCCTATGTCCCATCCCCTCTTTTCCCTCCCCATTGACTGAAGTTTCTCCATTCTGCCCATACCCCCTCCCTCATTATGGACCAGCATCCATTTATCAGAGAGAATATTCAGCCTTTAGTTTCTTGGGATTGTCTTACTTCGCTTAGCATGATGTTCTCCAACTCCATCCATTTACCTGCAAATGCCATAATTTTATTCTCTTTTAATGCTGAGTAATATTCCATTGTGTATATATACCACAGTTTCTTTATCCATTCATCTATTGAAGGGCATCTAGGTTGGTTCCACAGTTCAGCTATTGTGAATTGAGCTGCTATAAACATTGAAGTAGCTGCGTCACTGTAGTATGCTGTTTTTAAGTTCTTTGGGTATAGACCAAGAAGTGAGATGGCTGGGTCAAATGGTGGTTCCATTCCAGGTTTTCTAAGGAATCTCCGCACTGCTTTCCAGATTGGTTGCACCAATTTGCAGTCCCACTAGCAATGTATGAGTGTGCCTTTTCCTCCACATCCTCACTAACACTTGTTGTTTGTATTCTTGATAACTGCCATTCTGACTGATGTGAGATGAAATCTTAGAGTAGTTTTGATTTGCATTTCTTTAATGGCTAGAGATGTTGGACATTTTTTCATATATTTGTTGATCGATTATATATCTTCTTCTGAGAAGTGTTCAGCTCCTTAGCCCATTTATTGATTGGCTTATTTGTTTTTTGTTTTTGGTATTAAGTTTTTTGAGTTCTTTATATATCCTGGAGATCAGTGCTCTATCTGATGTGCATGTGGCAAAAATTTGTTCCCAGAATGTAGGCTCTGTGTTCACCTCATTGTTTCTTTTCCTGAGAAGAAGCTTTATTTTGAATCTATCCCATTTATTGATTCTTGCTTTTATTTCTTACGCTTTCAGAGTCTTGTTAAGGAAGTCAGGGCCTAATCGGACATGATGAAGATTTGGGCCTACTTTTTCCTCAGTTAGGCGCAGACCCTGCTATTCTTTTTTTTTTTTTTTTTAATTTTTTTTAGTTGTAGATGAACACAATATCTTTATTTTATTTATTTATTTTTATGTGGTGCTGAGGATCAAACCCAGTGCCTCATGGTTGTGAGGCAAGTGCTCTACCACTGAGCTACAATCCCAGCCCCGACCCTGCTATTCTTGACTGGCCTTGGTCAAGAAGAAATACTCTTTCCAAATCCGAAGCCATAGAGTGGCTTGACTTTCAAAAGATACCAGCCAATATAAAGAGAGGATTTATTAATATCAGTCCAAGTGATCATCATTAAGTACTTCCTGGAAATAACACAACATTCTAGAACACTGAATGCTTATAAATGTGCATAAGATAACAGTTGTTGCCCTCCAAGAATTTCTGATCTAATATGAATAATTGAGACAAACACATAATTGAATATAATACCACAGATAATGTTAGAACAGATAAATATTCTTTTGAAGTTTGAAGGAAAAATCTGTTTCTGTTAGAAAGGAAAAGTTTTATAAAGATGACAACATTTGAGATGAACCTGATTTGGATTGGCAGGAACGGAGATGAAAGAATCAGGCATTTCCAAGTAGCAAATGAATGTGAATGAGCAGGGAGGAGTTATGTGGTTCCATTTGACCTGAGCTTAGAATATGTGGGGGAGCAGAGTGTGAGAGGCTCATTGGAAAATAAGCCAAGGCAATGTTGTAAAAAGGAAGTATGTGGACTACTCACTCTATAGAAAGCTTCATGTTTGTCAGGTAGTGGGGGGGTGGTTAGGCAGCTAGTGTAATAATCCAGGCAAGAAAAAAGGCTTCAGTGAGACTGAGAAGATGGGCACTGAAGCACACACTGGCAGATTCTTCAGACTTCAGGCTGTTGTGAACCATGAGTATGGACTCAGTAGTGATCTTAAGAACTTAGAAGATTTGGAAAATGAAGTATCAAATCAAGGGTGTCTGAAGGAGTAACAAGCTGGCGGGGAAGGTGATGGGTTTGGAAATGGACACAGTAAGTGTGGCATGCTGGTTAGATATCCAAAGAAAGATGGATATATGGATCTGGAGCTTAAAAGATCATTTCAGTAATTCTTCACCTAGAGGCAGTATAGTTGACACTGGAGAAATAGATGATATTACCAAAGTAACTGTGGGAAAGAGAAAGTCAAGGACAGAAATTTGAAGAGTGCTTCCTTATAAAAAGATTGAAGGAACCACAGGATTTGGGAGCAGCAGTTAGAGAAGTATACAGAAAAGAGAACTAGGGTGGTACTGAGGTGAAAGCCAGGGAGGAAGAGAGGAGACATCCACAGATTAGAATGGAGGCCATCCTCCCAGGCTACAGATGCCTGAACACTCCAGGAGTCATCCTTCCGTGCATCTGGATTTGGCAACACAGCACAATTAAGTCAACAGAGAAATGAAAAAAGAAGAGGTTCATGTGGTCCAGCCAGCTCCTATTATGTGGCACTCTTGTAGGGTATGGTCCCTTCATAAACTCATATTTGCTACAGGACTTGGATTCTCATGCTGGTCCAGGCTCCTCTAAGCACAATTACCAGATGACTGAGTATTAGCAGTTAGTGCAGAAGTGGTCCTCCCCTTGCTCATTGTCCCTGGAAGGTCATTTCATTTCTTTCATGGGAGTTGATGTTGCTGGGAGAAGCTCTAGGCCTGCTCACCTTGTTTTGCTCTGTCTCTTCAGAGTCTGTCATAGGGAACTGCATGGATAGAAGTTCTCCAGGACAAGCACTGGAGCTACCAGATCACAACGGGCTTGGGTATCCAGCACGGCCCTCAGTCAGTGAGCACCACAGGCCCCGGACCCTCCAGAGACATCACACCATCCAGAACAGTGATGATGCTTATGTATGTTGGTCCCTCCTGCTTGTTGGAGATGGGATCCCACGAGTCCCAACTTGTGAACAGAATGGGCTAGCAAGGGGTAGCATCCACACCTCCACTCATCTTGCTCAGGGAGATCAATCACCTCTGAGAGATATGGGGGCATTTCTTTGAATCACATTCACAGACCAGTCCTTAACTCCAGTAGCTTCCCATTAGAATCTGTACTCCAAATTTTAGACTAAAGAATCAAAACAAGTTGCCATCTGGAGGCTTAGTTATTCTCTAAACAGTCTAAACTCATGCCCCAGCAAGTGAACCCTTAGGCTCTTGGTTTGCTTTCAGCAGCCACATTGAACTTACTGTGACATGGGGAGCTGATCTGACTCAGCAAAACTTCGTTGTCTGGGGCATGCTTCTAGGGTGGCACTAACATGGAAGCAGCTAGCCAGGTATGGCTATTCCAATTTAAATTTATTAAAATTAAATAAAATTACAAAATAGGTGCTCAGTTACACCAGTCACACTTGGTATGCTCCATAGCCCCCGTGTCTGGTAGCTAGCATGTTTATTACACAAGGCAGAGACAACTGCAGAGTACAACTGACCAGGGATGTCTGAAGATAGACTCTGGGGTGGGGGTATATGTCCTGGTTTTAGAAGGACAAGTAGGTGTCAGAGGGATCTAACCAGCTGAGATTGATTATGCCCTCCCACTCACTGCATGAGGGAAGCTGAGGTGGCTTCCCACATGACCATCATTGCAGCGCCCCCCAGGGATGGTGCTGCAGAGGAAAGGAAGCAGGGAGTGGTGCCCCAAGCCACCCTTTGCCTGGCTCTTTTAGCAGAAACAGCTGTCCCTACAGGTCACCTGAGAGTGGCACGTTCTCTGGTATCCTTATTTCTTTTCCTGTTTTCTGCAGGTACAGCTGGATAACTTGCCAGGAATGAGTCTTGTAGCTGGGAAAGCACTTAGTTCTGCTCGGATGTCAGATGCAGTTCTCAGTCAATCTTCACTCATGGGCAGCCAGCAATTTCAGGATGGGGAAAACGAAGGTAAGAGCCTTATGCTTGAGGTACCCCGAAGAAGTTCTTGGGAGGGCCCTTCCTCCACCTTTGCGAGGGACCCTTCACTTCTATGGAAATAGTTCATGGGGAGGTAGGTGCCCTGCATCCCCACAGGGTTCTGGACATAGCACCCCTCCTCGCATGTCTCTCCTGAATGTGAGTGTGTGCAGGAGGTATGGCTTCTGACTAAGCACTGGGTGATCACATTCCGATTTCTAATGCTGTGGGATGGTACCTTTAATAGCTGTTTTCTGGTTCTGATTAGAAGGACTTGTGTCCTAATGGAACATTTCTTTTCTGTCTTTTTTTTTTTTTTTTTTTTTGTACCAGCGATTGAACCCAGGGGCGCTTAAACACTGAGCCACATCCCCAACCCTTTTTATTTTTTATATAGAAACCAAGTCTCACTAAGTTGCTAAGGCTGACTTTGAACTTGAGATCCTCTGGCTCCTCAGCCTTCTGAGCTGCTGGGATTATAGGTGTGCACCATGGTCCTCACCAGTAAAGTGGCTGTGCTGTGAGGGACGCTGGCTTAATGAGATAGCAAGGTGGAGTGTGCATTGTGGCACCCAGAACAGCACGCCTGGGAATGGTGCCTTCCAGCACTGCTGTTGTCATCTCACCCTTAAAGAGGCAAGGCTTTCTGAAGGAGCAGTTGTCTCCTCCCACATAGAGTAGTTGCTGGTTCTTGAGGAGAGACAGGGGAAACTGGGACACTTGGGGGAAAAATCAGGAAGAGTCCTGGCCTCAGCACAGGTGCTCACAACTGGAGGACCTGCCTCACACTGGAGTTCGAGGCTGGGAGTCAGGCTGTGGGGTGCTCAGACAGGTTGTCTCCTCTTCCTCCTCTCTCCCACTGTGCCCATTGCCTCTCTGGTTCCCTGCCAATCTCACATGTTCTTTTTGGTCTTGCAGAATGTGGGGTCAGTCTGGGAGGTCACGAGCACGCCGACCTGGGTGACGACAGCCAGCATTTAAACTCCTCTTGCTATCCATCTACGTGTATTACAGACATTCTGCTCAGCTACAAGCACCCCGAGGTCTCCTTTAGCATGGAGCAGGCAGGCGTGTAACAAGAAGTGGAGAGTGAGTGTTATCCTGGAGAGAGCTGACCCACTGGCCTAGTACCAGCTCCTGGTCCCACCAGGAGCATTCAGTGTGTGGCGGCCAGTGAAACTGAAAGCATCACTTTCCCCCTACAATCTTCACGTCTTCCTGCTCTATCACTAAGCACTGGCTAGTTTTGGGGTATACATGGGGGCAGGTAAAAGAAATACAGGCTGTACTCCCTTGGTTTAAGTTAAGACACATGACCCTCCTTGTGGTATGGGTGCCATGACCCCACAGAGGCAGAGTGAGCTACAGCTTCAAGGCCGGTTATTAAGGAATGGAGATAGAAACCCAACAAGAAAACACATCCAGCTGTATTTCTTTAAGCAAAAAGTTACAGGATATTCTGGAGAGGAGAATCATGATCAGAGGCCAGTGGTAAAAAGCGGGTAAATTGACTGGTTTGACTAGAGTGATGCAAAGGGTCTGCACTGGGTACTGTTGCTTCTGTCTCTGGAAAGACAGAAAAGACTTGATGAAGGTAAAGCCATTGGGCAAATCCAATATCAGAACCTCAGTATGGCCAGCCTCTTAAAATACCTGCGGTAAGACTACATGAGTTATATTAAAAAGTGGGGGGGGGGGGGGTTCAGAGCAGGGGTATAGCACTTACCTGCCATGTGCAAGGCTCTGGGTCCATCCCCAGCACCTAAAAATTTTTTAAAAACACTTCAGTAAAATATTGATCTTGCTCTTTTCAAACTGTTCTCCTCTGTCTGCTTTGTTGCAGGTTTACGTACAGCGTGGGAATGAGAAGGTTGATTTTAAACCAACAGTATCTAGCAGTGTTGCGCCAAATTGCCATTGTATTTCTCTCCACCCAGAATATCGTGACTCCTTTCCTCACGTTTGGTTCATCATTGTGCTGTTCTTTTGGGTTCTGAGGGGGTTTTGCCATGTTTGCTTATATGACCAAGTCACCAAGGAAATAAACAGGAAATCCATTGTTCGCCATCTTTTGTGAAAGTGTATTTGGTATATTTGAGTTGGGAGGGATGTTTTTGTTTTGTTTTTGGGTTTGTTTGTGCTTTTTTTGGTGGGTTTTGTTTTTGGTATTTTCTTTTGGAGGTGATTTTCTTTCTTTCTTTTTTCTTTTTGGCCCTTCTTGATCTATCTATCTTCCTTGTTTTTTGTCTCTGTGTTTTTTTTTTCTTTTCATTTTTGAGACAGGAGAGCCAGCAGCTAGATAGAGTTCAGGGGCCAGGGCCTCAGGCCACTCCCCTCCCAGGCTTCATCAGGAGCACCCTCCCAGGCTTCATCAGGAGCACCCTCCCATGCTCTGCATTGCTCTTTCACGGGAGCAAATGCAAGAGGAGAGCATCTCTGGAGTCTGAGTGGCAGAGAGGGGGAGAGGGAACAGGTGATGGCCTCTAGCTCTTGGAGAACAAAAAGAGTAAAAATAAGAAGAGTGGGAAACACCAGGCGTGGACCTGGAGGTCTTTTCTGGCAGGATCCACTAGACATGCACCCAGCCTGCAGAGAGGCTGAGTGACCTGGTGCCACTGGGTTGCCAGCTTGAAGGTCTCAGCTTGAGCCTCTTTTTGGAGTATAACTCAGCTCCTCTCCGGCAACCTGCAAAGTTGGTCACCATTACCATCCTGCTGGTTCTGCCCATGAACTGAACACCCAACAGTTGTGCACTATGCTTTGTGCACCTTCTTTCTTATTTTATATCGTGCTATGAAAAGGATTGTTTTTCATTGTGTGTATGTGTGTGAGTGCGTGCGTGTGTCCCCTTTCAGCCTCTTTGTCACAGGCAAGAAGAATAGGAGCTTGTCTTGGATCCTGCCTGTCTCTTCTCCCCCTCCCTGGGCATCCTCAGCCCCTATATTTTAATTCTTAATCATGTAGGAATTGTTTTTGGTAAATGTTGATACTATTGTTATTGTTATTATTAATAAATAAAGACAAAAGGAATTTTTGTTTAAAAGAGAAATGTTTAACCAGATTCTGTTCTATTTGAATTGTGATTTGCACCTTTGGTTCAAAGCATTTTCTTTAGGCATTGTAACTGTAAACAGCTCTTTCTTGTGCCAGTGACAGATGCAGTGGTCTCCTTTCCCCAGCTGAAGCAGCACATACGCAATAGCTATAGTTTATGTCATTACCTTTATTTTTCACTTCACTGTTAGAAACCAAAGTCTTCTCTGCTGGCTGGGGACTGAGAGGGGATCTGGGTTATCTTCTTCTGATGTTGAAAACCAGAGAGACATTAGATATCCCGATTCTCAACCCTTTCTTCTGGGAAAGGAGAGTAAAAGGTTCCTAAACCTTCCTAGTCTTTCATCCTGAATTTGCACAGAAGAGAACGGGTGCCCAGCATGGCCATCCTGATGTTGCTGGCAGGATCCCCATGCAGCTTGTCTGTCTTCACTGGTACTGGCAGCTCAGCTCCTGGGCCCACTATCCCTCAAGTGGATTTCTGCAGTGCAGGAGCCTTGCTGGGGATCTGTCCCATGTTTCCATGGCCTCCAGTCTCCTCTGCACTTGTGGGGTCACCGAGTACTCACCGGAAGGAGGCTTACTTACCAAGAAAGCCCCAAAAGCTATTGTTGACTTCTCTGGGCTTGTTCCAGCTCTGATGCCCCAGCTTGCCGTACCGCTACCACACACTCAGCCTGATCTGTTTACATGGTACTGGATTTATGGAAGAGCAGATTGCCGCCCTCCAGCAACCACCCAAATGAAAGCCAGTGAGCCTATTAACCGTGCCATCCTGCAAACTACACTTTTAAAGACATCATTGCTTTGTATTGTAGTAACCAATATGCGCAGTATATGTTGAATGTATATGAATATACTTTCCTATTTCTGTTCTTTGAAACTGTCAGAAGTATTTTTTCTTTCTCATTTATGTTGAACTGAAAAAGGATTTTAAAAAATCTCTAGACTCAAGTTGCTAAGACCTTTTGTCCTTGTTTGTGTGGGACATTTATAACTTAGTAACTTGGTTGGACAGTAGGAGGTTGTGAAAATAAAAATCTGATTATGTTCTAATGCTTATATGTTATTTGCCTTGTGGTTCAGAGTCTAGTTGAGAGAAGCATCCAGGAGGGTGGAAGCTGGAAGGATGCGGGTGGGAGAAGTCTGCCAAGCTCAGGGTGGGGCTGTGGGCAGCTTAGTATCTGCCTTGCCTTACGGACCTGGCATTCTCTAGAAACCTAACTCAGCTGCAGCTTGGACTTCACTCGTTCTGCAGGGAGCACTGGCATTACTGAGTGGATGGAAAACAAATTCCTTGAAAGGGTACTTGTGAAGGAGAGAGAAGGGAACCTCAAAGAGTTGGCCATGACTGGAGTCTTATGGGGCAACCTCAATCAGCTTGATGACATGATAGCCAAAGTAAGAGGTATGACTATAATAAAAAGCAGACTTTTCCCACCACTTTCCCTTTCTCTATACCTGAACTCCAAAGAACAGGTAGAATTCCCAGTGAGGTCCCAGGGAGCTGGATGGATGTCTTTTATGAAGAAAGCTCTCTGAAGCTAGAATTACTGAGTTTGTGAAAAGGAGAATGACTGGAGGTAACTTATGAAAACTTTACAGTCCATGGGGGACTAGAAAGTCACTGTGGGACTGATCAGAACAGAAAAGGCCTTCTTACAGTCTTTTGGAAGTTCTGAATCTGAACACACTCCATGCAGGGCAAGGTGAATCTCTGGAACCAAACAATGACACACCCAGATGCCTCCCAATAACTTGTACACTTTTTGCCATGGGTGCCACTACCCGCTGCAGTCAGCCAGGGGGCCTCTGATTGGGCATCCAGATGAGCGGGGCAATGGAGATCTCAGAGTTCTAGAAAATGGAAACTGTGCTGACAGCTCCTTAGGTGATCCTCTTTCTGACTTTGTGCCAGGTCCCACCCTGCTCCACCTACAAAGATAAGAATTCCAGGGCTGCTGTGCTTCCTCATGCTGGTCAAAGATGAGCTGTGCTGGCCTCTTCCTGAGCAGGAAGATCGGGCAGAGTTGGTTACAGTGCCCTACCCTAGAGTCCACTTGGGGCTCTATCACAGGAGCTGGGACAGATTTATCTAGTAGGAAGTACTAGGGGGTGGGATCCTTTCCCCTGCTCAAGCAGAACCTCCCCAACTCTATCTTCCCCATCTTAGCCAAAACCATTGTGTTGTCAAGTGAATGTTGTGGGTAGGGTCTGGTACGAGGCTGAATGCTCATTTCCTGAGTCTTCCCTCCAAGGTTTGCTCCTTCATATGACCCTTTGCCAATCTGGCGAACCTCCCTTTAGTGTGCCAGTGTCACTCGTTGAGCAAGTGTTTGGTGAGTGTCTCTTAGATGCCAGGCCTAGCAAGGGACAGAGTCCTCTCCCATGCAGACCGATCAGTATGTTGGGACATAAATTGTGAAACAGGTTGCTAGTCATCCTGAGCAGAATCACTCAGCAACTCACCCACACGTGGCAGGGGGTCCAGGGCCTGCACTTGGAGGTCACTTCAGAAATGGTCCCAAGAGGAGGGAAGAGGATGGTGGGAATAGTGATGGGCCCTGCATCCAACCCCGGGCTCTTGACATTTCTAACAGTCACTGGACTCAGATTCTGTGATGAGCCCAGTTTGTTAGTTTTTCCATAGGCCTCTGTCCAAAAAGACTTCCTTCCTTTCCCAAATAGTAAATAGGTATTTAGATTCATTTAAGCCATGTCTTACAGTGAAATGGAACAGACATCAGTGAATAAATAGGTTCAACAAGGAAACTTCCTGCTTGGTGAGCTGCTGCCCCACAGCTCCCTACCTCTGCTGATGCCCTGGAATCCCTGAGCCAAGAACATCCCTGAAAAGAGTCCTAGGGCTACACAAGCCAACAGGCCACCATCAAAGAACAAGAAGCCAAGGCTCCTGATTCCCAGCCCTGCCACAATCAGTTCTCACCTGAAGGAGACAGGACAGCTCTGAGCTGCAGGTTTCTGACAGGCAAAATGACAAGAAGAAACTCTGGCCTCCACCCTCACAGGGATATAAGTTAACCGTGGAAGTACTTTGGCCACTAAAAGGCTAGGTAAAGGTTTAACCATAATAACTTCAGTAATATGTCAAGAGAAGGCAAAGGCTAGATATTGGGTTTAACTATAATAACTTCAGTAATATGTCAAGAGAAGGGTAAAACAGTTGCAGGTAGTTCAATCGATAAGCTTCTCATATCCCCCACATGCTGGCTGGGATGAACTCAGCCCATACCCCAAGATGTTCTAATATGCTGCCCCCACAGGGTAGGGGGTTAGTTTCCTACCCTTTCTGTAAGCCACAGACAGCTGAGATGGCCAACAGCCAGACATCTGGAGTGGCTTCTGTCCTGGAGATGTCCCCCGTCTTGGTACCTGCAAGCAAGGCCAAAGAGAACTGTGGGATTCCCTGCCTCCCCAGCTTCCCAACTGCTGCCAGAAGCTGAGGTCCTGGGCTATACTGTGGCAATACAAATGTGTTTATGACAATAGGGGGACAGAACGCAGGAACTGGGATTCTGGGATGCAGAATAGTTACTGTTTATTGAGTGCTAGTGACCTTCCTAACAGTGTTGCATACATGCTCACATTTCATGCTTAGAACAACACAAATTTATTGTTTTACAAATCCAGAGGTCAGAAGTCCCAAAGGGGTCACACTAGGCTAAGATCATAGTGTCAGTGGCATTGTGCTCCTGGAGTCCCTTGAAGAAAACCAGTTCCTTCACCTCTTCCAGCTTCTAGGGAAGGGCTACCTGCATCTCTTGGCTCATCCTTCCAGCCTGCACGTTGCTCTGACCTCCACTTTCATCCTCACGTCTCCTACCCTGCTGCCTCCCTCTGGGTATTGAAGGGTGATAGTGATTACTCTGAGCCACCCCAGCACAGGCCTTAATCACACTTGCAAAACCCCTTGTGCTATGTGCAGTCAGTCACGGATTCCAGAGAGGAGGACGTGCACATCTTTGGAGGGCCATTACTCTGCCTACCACACTGTGACCCCTGTTATAACTTTAATCAGAGATGGCATGTTCTATCATTATCTTCGTTTAGCAGATAAGAACCTGAGGTGTGGGAAGGATATGTAACCTGCCCAGGGTCATATGGCTAATAAGTATCAGAGCCAGGATTCAAACCTAAGGTTTCTGCCTCCAAAGACTTCTCAGAGACAAAAGGCAGGATATCAGCTGGGGCTGGAGTGGGAGAGGCCTGGATCCCAGCCATTCTGAGATCTGACAGACAGAAACACCAGGCTGATTTCTAGAGAGTTAGGGAGTTGCCGGAGGTGATAGTATAGGGCACATTTCTGCCCTGGAACCTAAGTCCAGAGACCTGGCTGCTAAATCCAGCCCTGCCTCTAACTCTGAGCGATGAGAGATGATTCCTTCCACTGGCTTCAGTTCCACAACTGGAAGGTGACACGGTGGGAGAGGCTGGAGTAGTTGGTTTCAAAGTTCCTCTCAGCTTGCACATTCACAGGTTACATGACCTGGGCTTTCCTGGAGAAACCTTGCAAGATGACACCGTAAACACCAACCAACACATGGCACCTTCACCTATAGGTTCTCTGAGGGGGCCGCCAGCACCCTGGACATTTCTGGAACCCATCCTGCAGATAGGAAACTGAGGCTCAGAGAGATTATACAACTGGACCACATTCCTCCTCCATCAAGATGGAGGCAAAATGAAACAAAAAACCAGGTCTCCTGCCACTTCCGCGTCCAGGTGTCCTTCACACAGGGCTTCCTCAGGTCTGACAGCCACCCTCATTTGTGTGTGATCAAATGTAAACACAAACAATGCAAAGGTACATGTGTGAATGACTGAAATTCTACTCTTGAATTCTGAGATTTTGCTTTTTTGGTGTTAAAAAGTCTGTTTTGAAGTGATAGTAGATGGTGAAGTCGTCTTTGAAAGGAAGGCAGGGGTAATATCTTTTTTTTTTGGTACAGGGGATTGAACTCAGGGGCACTCTACCACTGAGCCACATCCCCAGCCCTATTTTGTGTTTTATGTAGAGACAGGGTCTCACTGAGTTGCTTAGCACCTCGCGGTTGCTGAGGCTGGCTTTGAACTCGCGATTCTCTGGTCTCAGCCTCCTGAAGTGCTGGGATTACAGGTGTGTGTCATGGTGCCCGGCTGGGGTAATATCTTTTTATGACAAAATTAATAGTTGGCAACTTCATGTTGGTCTCTAGCCTTTATTTTGATGTCAGAGGCCTCTGAAATTTCCATCTGGGTCCCTGAGCATCCTCCTCCCCCAACTCCCAGTGCCACAAGTTCCCTTGGATTTGGGGTTTGGGAAGCCTGTGGAGGGTGAAGGAGAAGTGTGTGGCCCCCTGGGGACTTGAGAGGGGACCAGGGTTGGTGGGAGGAGGGGCAGGAGCTGTGTAAACAGACCTGTGAAAGAACCTCCTTGGAATGTGAAGACAGACAGTGGGGGAGGAGATTGCCTGAGTGGAGGAGTCCCAGGTCCCTTCCTCTCTCTCCTTGCTGCAGGCACAGGGCACAGTGACATGCACACACTCCCAGAGTAGGAGAGGAAGGGGATAGATGCTGCCCTGAACCCAAGGATGCACAAGTCTGCAGCCACCCTCATCCTGCCCCTGCCTAAACCCTTGACCCCTGCCCTGCAGCCCCCACAGCTTCCTGTTTGCCCACTGTATTTGCCTGGCTCCAGAGAAGAGCTGATCCTTGAACTCTAAGTTCCACATCGCCAGGACCAGTGAGCAGCGACAGGGCCTGACTGGGCTTATCTGTCTTCCAGCCCAGCCCCTGCCTGGAGGCATAAATAGACAGACAGCTGGACAGTCAGAGACTGCTGGAGAGTTCCTGGAGGTAAGTGCTGGTGCCTGCCCCAGGCTATTCTGGCTCCCCAGCTCTAGGCGTTGGGCAGGACCTGGGTACCTGGGGCCTTCTTCATTCTAGGCCCCTCCTCCTCCCTTGGCTGGACTACATGGGGGGGGGGATGGGGCTCCTGGACGCCAAAGGCCCCCTCAGCCAGGCCCCTCTTCTCCTCCAGGTCCCCACACCCTGCAGGATGAAAGCAGTAGTGCTGACCGTGGCTGTGCTCTTCCTGACGGGTAGGTGCCCCCAGCCTAGGGAGCCTGTCATTGGGGAATTCTCCCTAAGCCCAGTGGCCCACCATCCTGGGTGCAGTGGAATTTCTCACTTGCCCCTCTCCCATCCATGCCTGGCATTTCAGCCCAGCTCTGAACCCAGAGCTGCCTAACCAGGATCTCCCTCCATCCCCAGGGAGCCAGGCTCGGCATTTCTGGCAGCAAGATGACCCCCAGTCCTCATGGGATCGAATGAAGGATTTCGCCACTGTGTACTTGGACGCAGTCAAAGACAGTGGCAGAGAATATGTAACCCAATTTGAAACCTCCGCTTTGGGAAAACAGCTAAAGTAAGGACCCAGCCTGGGGCTGGAGCAGGGGAAAGGCAGTGGGGTTCTGGGGTCAGAGAGGCCTATGGAAAGATGTTGTAGTCACACTGGTGCAATCCTTGCCTGCTATTTGATGAGCTGGTCCCATGGCAGGTCTTGGGTGGAGAAATAAGGGTGGGATCCCCAGGCAGGGTCACAGTCTCTCAGCAAGGGCCCACCTAATCAGTAACCACACACCACATTTCACCTGCGAGTGCAGCCAGCCCTTTCCCCTCCTAACTTCCAGTGCTTCAGAAACATGACCGTCCTTCAACACCCATGCCAACCCCAGTTCTGTTTCCCACTAGTTCCTCCTTGCGCCTCAGGCCATCTACACAATGGGACATGGTGGGTGGTGGTCAGGGTGTTGGAGCCAGGGCATGGGAAAACTAGGACCACAGCTATTGCACAGGTGATGGCTAGAGCCCACCCAGGGAAGTCCAGGCTGCCTCAGCCCCTCTCTCTTCCATATCAGCCTGAAGCTCCTGGAAAACTGGGATACCTTGAGCTCCACTGTCAATAAACTGCGCGAACAGATTGGCCCGGTGACTCAGGAGTTCTGGGATAAACTGGAAAAGGACACCGTATTGCTGAGGCAGGAGATGAACAAGGATCTGGAGGAAGTGAAGCAGAAGGTGCAGCCCTACCTGGACGAGTTCCAGAAGAAGTGGCAAGAAGACGTAGAGCGCTACCGCCAGAAGGTGGGGCCGCTGAGCACCGAACTGAGCGAGGGCGCGCGCCAGAAGCTGCTGGAGCTGCAAGACAGGCTGAGCCCACTGGGCGAGCACCTGCGTGACCGCGCGCGCACCCACGTGGAAACGCTGCGCACGCATCTGGCGCCCTACAGCGATGAGCTGCGCCAGCGCCTGGCCGCGCGCCTCGAGGCGCTCAGGGAGGGCTCCAGCCTCGCCGACTACCAGGCCAGGGCCACCGAGCGCCTGACGGCACTCGGCGAGGCGGCCAAGCCCGCGCTGGAGGACCTCCGCCAGGGCCTGTGGCCGCTACTGGAAAACATCAAGACTCGCTTCTTGAGCACCATCGACGAGGCCACCAAGAACCTGAACACCCAGTGAGGCGCCCGCAGCCACTCCTCCCCTCTTCCGGCTTTTGGTTTCTTAGAATAAACGTTTCCAAAGTGGAAGCAGCTTCTTTCTTTTCGGGGAATGGAGGTGGGGTGCAGGACACTTGAGAGGACTTCCAGGGAAGAACTGGTGGCGGTCATTGGCATTGGAGCAGAGACTTCAGCGATTTCGAACTCAGCCTGGGCCTCTGCAGGGTCTTAATCCATATTGGAAGCTCTGCTGGTGCCTGACTGGTTTGGAATGAGAGTCAGTTGAGTCCTTGTCTTGACAAGGCGCAGACAGAAAGGAGGTAATGGAGGGCCAGGCAAAGTGGCAGATAACCCAATGCCAAGAGACCTAAAGAGACTCAAATGGAGGTGCTGCAGCCTAGCTGGAGAGGGGGGTTCAGGAACAGGGCTGGTAGAAGTGTTTCCCCCTTCCAGAGGTGTTCCCCTGTGGGAGCTGGACAGCAAAGGTGTTCACCTGAGCAGAGGACAGGAGCCTTTTCTAGCTCTCTGGCTCAGCCTGGTGGGGTGGACTTCAAAGGGCCATTGAAGGATTTGGGCAGGTACAAATGAAATGCTTGGTGTTAGCCCTTTTTTATTTACTCAAAAATCTCTTAAGCGAACACTTCCCTTTTATTTTCGGCAAGGGCAGGAACTCCCTCTTACTACCTTCCCCTTCTCAGAAATAGGCACAGCTGTGGAAGCTAGCTGTCCTATCCATGTGGCTCCCGGTGCTGCCCGGCTCTGGCCAGGTCAGAAACCACCACCACTTCTTGCAGTTAATTTGCATACTTTTATTCCCCAGATGTCTTCATCTTCCTCATCTCATTGCATCCTTTCCCAAATCCTGGACAGATTGCCGTTAGATTTATGTGACCATGGTGAAGCTGAAGCTTGGACTTGTGAAGTCACTCACTGAGGCGGGATGGGCTAGGTTGCTCATTTTGGATCCGCCTACCCATTGGCATCTGTGATTATTTAAGGGGAAAAAAGTATGTGGCCAGCACTCAAGTTCATATGGGTGTGTACAGATGCATGCACATTCTCACACTGACATCCCTGCCACCCTCTTCATGGTCATATCTGCATGGCCCCCATAGGCATGCATGTGTTTTCACAGATCTGGGCAGCACATCCCCGGAGCCTCCCCAGCCCTTCCCTCCTGCTTCCCCTCCCCACACTGCCGCAAGGCCTTTTACCCCATGGTACAGGCCTCTAGATTTAATTTAATTTAATTTATTTATTTCTGGGGATTGAATCCAGTGGCACTTTACCACTGAGTTACATCCCCAGACCTTTTTATTTTTTGTTTTGAGATAGGAGTCTCACTAAGTTGCCTAGTCTGGTCTTGAACTTGCCATCGTCCTGACTCAGCCCCCAAGTTTCTGAGACTACAGACTTATGCCACTGCACCCGGCTCAGGCCCCTGGATATTCTATTCCTTCATGACCAGTGTTATCTTAATGAATTCTTAGATAATGGAGTGGGCTTTTTAGATTCTGATCATCCAGAGCTGCATTTGGATGGGAACATTTCTCAGGTGTGGGCACTGAGGTTCCTGGCTATAGTTGGGCAAGAAGAGAAACCCAGGTGAATTTCCAGAGAGAAAGCAGTCTCTAGTTGGGGCAGTTTGCATTGATGGCACCAAGATCCGTAATGGAGCCCATCCAACACCTGGCTGAGCAGAATAGGGACAGCTGGCCCAAGCTCAAGGTCTGGCCCTGGCATTTGATACAAGGCAAGTGCCTTCACCTCTCTGAATCTTTTATCTGTATGTGGGGGCCTGATCTGTGGTTCCAGAACTCTCTGATGTGAACATCCGTTGGGGCTGGGGGACACAAGGAACAGCCCCTGTTGGGGGTGACCTTGTGCTCCTTGGTTCTGGTCCTAAGGGGCCAATCATTTCAGCTATAACAATGACAGCCATTTACTAGGCATCTCTGATGTGCAGGTGCTATACTAAATGCTTTCAAACAGTGTTTCACTTCATTTTCACAACAAACCATCAGTGGAGGGTGTATTATTGTACCCATTTTACTGATAAAAAAGTGAGGCTGATATGAAGTGGTGGAGCCAGTACTACAGCCAGTGTGTCTTACTCCAACCACTGCCCCATCCCACCTCCTTCCTTTAAGTGTGCTTCAGAAGACCAGGTGGCCCTGGTAGTGGAAGTCAGCTCCACAGTTCTGGTGAACACACACAATTTCAACCCTGATGATGACATAAAAGCGCCATCTGGGCATAGAGCACACGCTCAAGTCACGTTGTAGAGTACTTGACAGTTTATCACAGAATTGTCAACTCTATTCTCCTGTTTGATCTTCCACACGGACCTGTCAAGCCAGGCAGGGTGAGTAGGGTTATTCCCACCTCACAAGTGAAGAAACTTGGGGTGGGGGCACTGGCTGCCAGGCCTACCCACGAGAGGCCCTACTCATTCCCATGCCCGAACGTGCGTGGCACACGAGGGAGGTCCCACTCATGGCAGCATCTAGTGTGGCTTTATTGGGAGGTGGCATGCCTGGAGGTGGGTGGGGTTGGGGGTGGGAGATACTACCCCTTTCAAGCGACCTTCAGGGGCAGCCCAGGAGGCTGCAGAACACAGGGAACTGGTAGGATGGATGGAGAGGCGGGCGTGGAGCGTCAAGCTCTCAGAAGGTCTCGGAGGTCGGAGTTGGGCTGGCCTCAGTGGTGGACTCCCAGAATCCGGAGAACTTGTCTGTAAACGTGCTCCAATAGTCTTTCAAAGAGCTAATGCCACCATTCACCCAGCCCCTAGGGGTAAATCATTAAGAAGGAAAGAAATGGACTGAGAGCTTGTCCATAGGCTATAAGACCCCCCACACACACACACACACATCCCCACTGGCTCTGTCCCAGCTACCTACTCTCCTTCACCCAGCAACACCCCTGACCTCAAGCAGGAACCACCTGCAGTTGCCACCCCAAGGAGAAGAGGTACAAGGTGGTGAAGCAACCCCAGCCCAAGTCTGACCCCATGGTTCCACAGGTTGGGTTGAACTTCATGCTGCCCCTCCCCCCACCACAGACCCTGCGGCACAAAGTCTTGGGTGTGAAGTCAGGGGTGCTGTTGTATCTTATGCAAATGTATAACCTAGCGGCTGCGAACGGAAGGGGCAGAGGGAGGCAGTCTGTCATCAGATAAATCACTGGAGGATTGATTAACTGTGTGGTCTGGGCCAGGCCACCTAACCTCTCCAAATTTTCTTATCTGCAAAGTAGGGGACTAATACCCACTCCACGGCTGAAGTTGAGGACGAAGAACTATTGCAAATGCCTCTGCTACACGAATGTGGCCAGAGAGTGCAGGAAGAACAGGGAGGAGTTGAGGGCTCATGGGTGGGGCAGACTGGAAGAGCAAGGACAGACTTCTGCTCCCACACAGACGGTTTGGAACAGCAGAAACCCACTCTGACACCCCAGGCTGAAGGTGACGCAGGTGCAGCTTCCTCTAGCCCAAGGATGATCAGAAAAGGAAAGTGGACTTGAGAACTAAAATGGCCCACCTAGGGCTGCACTAGGAGGAAAAGAGGGAGACAGAGGAGGGGAGTCCCACTTCTGTCATCTCCCCCGCAGCAGCCTGGCAAAGGCCCTGTGAGGGACCAGAGAGTCTTAGGGAGGCTCAGAGAAGCAGAGGCTCAAGAAAGCTGGAGAGCCACGGTCTCATCACCAGAGCCCCTGCCAGGACAGGGCCAGGTGGGGATGAGGGAGAGAGTGCCAGCGACAGGAGGAGAGCCAGTGGGTGTACCTGGCCTGCTGAGCCATCTTAGAATCCTGCACTCTGGTGAGTGCATCCTGGGCGGTCCTGGTGGCATGCTGCATGTAGCCGTGCATGAAGCTGAGGAGGGAGGCATCCTCGGCTTCTTCAGCTCCTGTCGGGAGAACAGGACTGAGCAGCTCAGCCTCCAGGGCTAGCTCCTGGCTCCTGTGTGGTCACCACCCATGGATGCCCAAGCCACTTCCCACCCTGTTCCCGGCCCAGTCCCTTCAAAGTGCTTACGGGCAGAGGCCAGGAGTGCCAGGAGCGTCACAATGAGGAGCACCCGGGGCTGCATGGCACCTCTTTTCCTGTAGAGAAGTATCCTGTGAGGGGCACTTCTGGATCCTCCCTGGACATGGCATGGCCACTGAGGTGTGACCTGAGCCAGTCAGCAGAAGCACACACACCTCTGCTAATATGGACTCAGACATGAGACTCTGGAGACCCAGGCCCAGGGGTGGGGGTAGCTAGTGGGATGCTGGAGAACCCCACTCCCTAGAATGGGATCAGGACACCTGCGGTCTAACTGGTCCTCTGCACAAATATGCTCAGTGACTATGGGAAGATTTCTGTCCAGGCCTCAGTCTTCCTGTCTGGGCAGGACTGGTAGGTCAAAGGTTTCTTCCAGCCCTACGTATGCAGAGTGAGGGGCAAGTGTGCAGACTGAAAGTCAGCTCCAGCCCCAGCTCGGCCATCACTTTGTGAGAGGCTTTGGGCAAGTGACCTCCCCTTTCTGGACCTCTGTCTCCCTGGAGGCACAATCAGGGTGTGAGACTCTTAGATCCCTGAGTCTTCCCAGGCTGCTTTCCAGGCCAACGCTGGGTGCACAGAGCCTCCTCAGGCCCTCTCCATCCTCCTCCCCCCAGCCTCCTCCCCAGAGGCATTACCTGGAGAAGCTGCTTCTAGGGATGAACTGAGCAGGCAGGCGAGAGGCTTCTGACCTGTTTTATATTGTCAGGACAGGCCAGCAGGCACTGAGGGCCCAATGAGCCGGGCAAAGGTCACCTGCTGACCAGAGCCTAAAGCAGGGAGGCCAGCTGCAGCCAGCTGCCAGAATTGAGAAATCCTTTGGAGACTGTGCCCAGGCTGTTCTGTCACACAGCAGCAAGACCACTCAGTCCCAGGGGGGACCTGGGGAGACCCTGTTTCCTCCCATAGGCTACCTCTCCAGGGAAAGGCTGGGCAGAAGGGATAGAGCTAAGGGGATAAGCCAGGGGCTTTGGGGTTGTCTCAACCCTTCACCCTTGAGTTTCCAGGCCCATCCCTCCCCATCCCAAGCCTTGACAACAACCTGGAGTAGGGGTGGGGTTGGGGGTGGGTGCTTCTTTGGACTTGGGAGCCAAGTGGGTTGGGATGGTGGCATCTGAAGGGAAGACACTGAAGAGCAATGGCAGCACCTGTGTGGGAGGCCCAGTTCCCCAGCCCCCAGCCCAGCACCTCCACCTAGGGGCTTCCATCACTTGCTGCTTTCCCAGCAGCCTCCACGGCTGAGCCAGAGCAGGGGTCGGTGTGAGAAGGTCCAAGGCTTCTCTGAGCCCAAGGCCTCTGTCCCTCCCTCCTCCCATGCTCCTCACTTTGCCCTCTGGACCCAGTGATAACACCCCCTGGGACAGAAATGGGGCCATGGCCAGGGCCCTTCCCAACCCAGGCAGCTGAGACCAATTCTCTGCCCTGGGCTTCAGACTCCTCAGCCCCCTGGTCATGTAGGCACCTGGGAGGAACAGGGGTGGGGAGGCCCCTTGGCAAGGGAAGGGGAGGGCATGGGAGAACTCTATGGAGCTGTCCAGGAGAGGACTCATGTCTCAGAGCTGCAGCCATGATGACAGCATCAGGGGACATTGTCTTCTGGATGCGAGGACTTTGGAGCCAAGAAATCCCAGGTTTAAATGATACCTTTGGCACTGACTCATATGACCCAGGGCCAGATCAAATATCTCAGAGCCTCGATTTTCTGCTCTGTAAAACGGGGATAGAATCTGGATTTTCCGGGCTGGGATTGTGGCTCAGTGGTAGAGCGCTTGCCTCGCATGCGTGAGGCCCTGGGTTCGATCCTCAGCACCACATACAGAGCAATAAAATAAAGACATGGTGTACATCTACAAAAAAAAGAATCTGGATTTTCCAGAGTTGTGGAGAGAAGCTGATGAGATACTGCACGTGGAAAGAGGCTGGTCCATGGAGCAGACTCTGCAAACCTCTGTCCTCCCTCCCAAGCACTGTGTCCTCCCCAAGTCTAGTCTGAAGGGAGGAGGAGCCATCAGAGTAGAAATAGTGCCTGCTTTAGACAGGCAGCCATCCTCTGAGGAGGAGGTAACTCGCCCCACAGAGCAAAATAAGAGGCCTGAGAAAGTGGCTGGGCCCTACCCTCAGAACTCTTTACCTATGGCTGCGACTTGAAATTCCACTATGAGAGATTCATTTCTTTAAGACTTTGTATTCTGCTAACAAGCAAATAGTCAGAAGCCTGAGATTTAGACATTGACTCCATTTTACAGGTAC